>LOEQ01001357.1:309963-331238 GCA_001685075.1 Bramus lutescens
TGGGCCAATCAGTTTTATAACTTATGGAGATCTCCGTGTGATTTTCTTTGGGGCTTGCCGGCTGTGGGGTACTGGATGGGACAGAAACCCCAACAAGCAGGCCCCTTCAAGTTACAGATATATGTAGAATTTAGGTGTGTCCAACCTGCAGTCCCCAGGTCACACGCATCCCTGGAGAGACATGCATGTAGTCCAACACATTTGCAGATGAAAGATGTTTACAGTTCAGGCAGAATTTTCCGTTAGTATGTCCTTTCACGGACCTGGGAGAACAAAGGAGACCCCAGAATCTGCAGCATGATGATGAGGTATCTTAGCAACCGACTTCCCAGTTGGTGATGTAATTTAGGGAGCTTTAGGCTCCAATGAAGATAACCCAGACATGTTTTCCTTGTGCCCTAGGGCTACCCGATTCTGTGTCCAAAGACTGCTTTTGCTGCCATAAGGTAAATGTGCCCACAAAGGGGAATAGCAGGAGAACTTGGGGAGAGCCTGGGATGCTCCCTACCTTGGCAGGCACCCTGAACTCCCCGTATTCTTTCAGTAGCTCCTGAGTCTCCTCCGTGGTCTCTCCAGTGGAGGTATGTGTTGAGAGGTAATATTCTCCTGTTTCTTGGATCCAGTCTAACGCCTGTAGGAGGAAACACCACCACCAGTCGCCCAGAAGGCAGCTGTCAGTAGGAAAACCTGTAATACTGTGAGGAAGGGACCCAGGAAAGGTGACAGAATGGTGGATGTGTAGCTCTGAGGGAGTTATTTTTTTTAATTTTTGATTTTTTTTAATGGAGGTTCTCCTTTGAGTTGGAATAGCCCACCACAAAGAAGCAAACTGGGGTCCTATCGTATGTCAGAGCCAGTGAGTATCTATGTATTTATATATAAATGGGGGGGGGCTATTATAGGTCAGATCCAGTGAGTAGCTGTGTATAAACTAGGGGTTATCATGAGTCAGACCCTGTGAATACCTATACAGTTCATCATGACTTCTGGTGTCAAACTCAGTATTGAATGCCCTGAAAACCTAAATTACTGACAAGGGGAAACTGGCTATCCCTATTCTGTCATTGCCTGTCATCTTAACTGTGCCTGCTACTGTGGCCCAGTAGTGAGGCAGAGCCAAGGGAACTCTGGACATACCTGCTTAGCACTGCGCTCGAACACCACGTATTGCTGACACTGGTCTAACCGCCGCTTCTTCAAGGTCCAGAAGTGGAGGACACGGTTCTCTCTCTGCAAGAGCTCACCCAAGATGGCTGTGGGAAGAGGAGGTGAGCAGCATCATGGGACTCTGCACCAAGTCCCAACTATGTCAGTCCCACTACCAAGAGGAGGGACTTACAAGCCTCCCTATAGGACTAATAGAGCGTCAGAAGGAAGGGGATAAAACCTAGAGACAGACACATCTCCCCTGGGGACCACGAGTGGGAAGAGCGTGGATGGGACTTGTTCCTGAGGATCTGTCAGTGGACCACCACAGACCCAGAGTCTCTTTGCACTCATCAGTCCTTATTATAAGAGGCTCTGGAAAGTGAGCCCCTAAGGCAACAACTGACACAGTTGATCTGGAGGCTGGCAAGCATGGGTGGGCTCTACTAGAGCTCTTAGGCATTCCTGAGGAGCTATGGAGGAGAGCAGTAGTGAGAATGCCGGGAGGACATACAGCCAGCCCACATAATAAGCCACGATCTCAGCCCTGCACAGGAGTCAAACACAGGGTACTTTAACAGCAGAGCCACTGTTACCAGCTTCTGAGCAGAGGGTGGGTGGAAACTGGGCTGCACGAGGGTCTACTTGTTGTCTTAGGCCCAGACTCCACACAGCTTTTGATCTGATCTAAGGAAGGCTGGAAGATCTTCTTATGTTGTCCCTAATGATACTATGAGAATATAAGTAAGGCAGTTAGTATGACAAAGGAGCCATAGGAGCCATAGAAGGTATTCATCTGTCTCCTTATTCTCTTACCACTATCTCAACACCTGGATCGATTGCTTGCTTGATTGGCTGACTGGAAAGAAAGAAAGAAAGAAAGAAAGAAAGAAAGAAAGAAAGAAAGAAAGATTCTTTCTTCTTTTCTTTCTCTCCTTTCTTTTCTTTCTTTCTTCCATTCTTCCTTCCTTCCTTCTTTCCTTTTTTTATTTTTTTGAGACAGGGTTTCTCTATGTAACAGCCCTGGCTGTCCTGGCACTCACTTTGTAGACCAGGCTGGCCTCAAACTCACAGAGATCTGCTTGTCTCTGTCTTCCGAGTGCTGGGATTAAAGGTGTGTACCACCACCGCCTGGCCATAGATTGATTTCTTAAGTGTTTTAAATAATATTATCTATGCTTGAAGCAAGTAAACATATTTTGTTTTATATCTACTTCTTGTTTTCTGCAAACTATTAAATGTTGGTAAAATATACAGTGATGAGGACATAGATTATCGGTTTATTAAGCATTCGTTATCTGTCAGGCACATTTTTTATGATACTTATGATGTGTGTATCTTTATGGTATCCTCTTTGCAGATGAGGAAACTGAGGCAGTCCTGCATGTTCAGGCTCATTCAGATAGGAAGGAGCAGAGCTTGGAGTTAGGCAGGATCCTCTGACTCGAGACCACATCCTTATGTACCCTTGGTCTCCCAGGTCCCTGGTGGATGTCAAATATACATTATTGAACTTTACCAAGATGATACAACCCAAACTGCAGTGTCTGTACTTAATAGTTTCTGTTGATTTTACTTATTCCTTAATTCCCCTCACTGGCCCTGTGCCTGGAGGTTTGACTCCAAGGATAGATTCTGTCTGTACCCCTTTCAGGCTGAGAGGTTCCATAGGCTTCAGTGTTTCACCACAGATGCCTTCAGCGGGGAATTTCAGCTCCTTCCCAGAGTGGTCAAGTATACTTGCTCACTCTCAGACTGACTTCTGGCTCAGTCAAGGGACTTGGTTGTTAACCCATATGATACAAACAGAAGTTTGAAATGTGTCTGTAGACTTGGCCTGACCCTTGCCTCCCTGTCAGCACCATGGCCAAGAACTCTTGGGTACCTTGGACTCAGAGCTCAGAATGAATAGACAAGAACCTCAGAATGAATAGCCAATATCTGGAGTCTGAAAGACAGCTGCATTGCTGAGCTTAGCCATAGCAGTCGATGGCATATTGATGGCTACAACATACCATCACCTGGACAAAAGATGCTCATGGCAAGCCACAGAGATGTTTTCAGTTGTTCGGCAATTTGCTCCTGTGTTAAAACCCTAGACTATGTGGCATTGGATTTGGATCCAGGAAGCAGATGAAGGGGAAATAGGAGGTCTTGCCTGCAGCATCTGCTTCTAGTAGGCGAGGGTAGAAGAAGCTGTTATTTCTTTAGTGTTTGTGCCTGCAGAAACTCTAGGTAAACAACATAGTCAGTCCAAATCATGGACAGCTCCATGTGTTTCAGGTGTCACTATTCCCCCTTCACAAGAGCTTTCACAGATGGAGCATTACCAGCCCCCTCTGGGTACCCATCTCACACAGTGGAGGTGTGAGTGATCCAGCCCCCTCTGGGTACCCATCCCACACAGTGGAGGTGTGAGGATGGACTCTCAGTGGCTTGGCCTTGCCCAAGTAGCCAACTGCAGAGTTCAGAACATACGCTTTGAGATGTGCTGGAAGGTGACATGGAGTCAGCCACCTACAGGGCCCTTATTTAAAGACTAAAGGACATGTGAGGCAAGAGTTTGGGTTCCTCCTCTTAACTCTTTCCAGTGATTTGGATCATCCCAACGCTCGAGTGATCTGAGCAGGGAAGGGAACTCTATCAAGACTGCTAATCCCCATTCTGACCATGGTGTCCTGAAACCTGGCTCACCCCTCACCCCAAGTCAGTTCAGGTCTTCTTCCCAGCCTTCCTCTCCGGAGCTGTGAATTTCTAACTGGACAAGAAAATGCATGTAAATCTCATTTCCTACTTGAAGGCTAGTTTCTGTATGGCAGGAGTGACCACTGGGAAATGAAATGAAGGCTAAGACCAATTGTGATCAGATCATAAATAGTTTTAAATGGTATGTGCTATTTTTCATATACTCACAGACTTCATAGAATTCAGAGGCAATAAAAGGTTACCTAGAGCATTAGTTATATAAACCCTCTCTGCATACAGAATGCAAATTCTGTAGATCCAAGGGAGCTGGAAATTCCCTTTGTATTGGCTTCAGTGATATCAGTGTTCCTCAACTGGACTCCATGTTTTATATAGCAAACATTTAGACAACCTTTCTGCTAAGCAGTATAGTCCAGGACTAGCAAATACATTTTAAAAACTTGGGGAAATCTTTCTGCACGTTAAGAAACTGACTGTGAATCACCAGGGCTGGCTTCATGTCATTTCATACCAGTCTGTTTCTTCATAAAGGAGAAGCATCAGGGAACTTGAGATCACAAAAGGGTTAGGTACACAGCCTCTTACAGGGAGAGGAGGGCAGGCGGGTCTCTCACTCGCGCATCTAAAGCGACCTGTGGCTGGAAGGCCTCTTACTCACCTTTTACTTGCTGTTCAGGTGCCCTGGTGTGGCTGGCAACACTGGGCATGCTAACATTGTTCCTATGGATATACTTGAGAAACACCTCAGCATTCCGCCGTGCCAGAGTGCAGGCCTAAGAGAGACAAAGAAATGAGGCCGTGTCCAGTGGAATCCAAGACATGAGAAGAAGGGCCTTTTTAGAAGGCTTAAGGACTTGATGGTGATGAGGATGCTGCAGGGATCCAGAGGGAGCAGAGCTCTGGAGGTCACTTCTGGCTCACAGGGACACTAATTCCCATGCTCTGAGCTCTCTTTAAACCAAGTGCTTCTTTTTCTGTTTCAGACAGAAATCAGCCAGCCCTTCACCATCTTCTATATGTCGCCTGGTCATTGCTAACGATCATGCCCAGGCTGGTTTTCTTTTTCTACAAGAGAATACTTTTTACATAACCACTGGTGGAAGCCCAGGGAACAGAAACTCACTTTAGTATAGCACATTTAGCAAACACACTTGATAATATAAATCTAAATCTAAATGTAAGAACAATTTTCAAATTTATTTGAGTGCCAATCACATTCTCGTTACCTAAATAACACTAACAAATATTCTGTATTTTTAAAAATATTTTTAAAAGATTCATTTACTTACTATGTATAATGTTCTGTCTGAATGTATGCTTGCAGGCCAGGGCACCAGATCTCATTACAAATGGTTGTGAGTCACCATGTGGCTGCTGGGAATTGAACTCAGGACCTTTGGAAGAATAGTCAGTGCTCTTAGCCACTGAGCCAACTCTCCAGACCTAACAAATAACTCTCTTGTTGGGAAATATTAATCTTGATGAAAGAGTCAAAGCCATTGTACACGACCATCAGCAGTGGCTGGTGGAGAAGACCACATTTTCCTCATGAGTAGGACTGAGGGCTGGGAAGAGCCGCAGGAAGGAAGTACTTCAGATCTAGAATGCAGAGCTACTGACAGAGGATTTCTAGTGTCCCCTAAGCCCTTATAATTTATGAATTTATCTAAAAATCATTTTCCATAGCTATAAAATGAGCATATACTTGATTATTAATTTAAAATTAATAAATTATCTGTGGATCAAACTGCTAAATTTTAAAATCTTCTTATACTTAGCCTTTGAGCAAACAAATTATATACTTTCAATGACTGCTATATAATAAATATAACTTTTAAGTTGACAGGAACTCAAAGGCTCACGAATTGGAAGCCATCAGCAGAGGTCCAAGCCTAAGGACTTCTAGATGGTTCAGTCAATGAAAACAAACAGAAAGTTGTGCACTGTCTGTTGGGCAGCAATTTCCTACACTGGTAGGAGTTTTTCTTCAAGGCTTTAGGCATATATGAAAACATTGAAAAGAGGTTTTTTCTTCTTTAAGTGAATCATTTAACTTTATAAAGAAATAATCTTTACTTCTCTCTGTGTGTGTGTATGTGTGTATCATATACATGTATGTGGTATATTGTGCAGGTGTATGTGAGCGTACATGCCCACACATGCATGTGAAGAGGCCAGAGGAGGAGATTGGGTTTCCTAGTCCATTCTAGGGCTGTATCAGAAACCCCCAGGAAATGTTTCTGCTTTCACACAGAATAAACACTGATATTTGTTTTTAATTGAAAATGACTAGATTGATAAATAGTATCAGAATTTATTGATTAAAAGATTCATTTTAATAACTTTATTGAGTAGGTTTATGCTCTTCAGCCAAAAGATCATTTTAGGGTTATTGCTCAATGGCAGGGTGCTTGCCTAATAGGCGCGAGACTCCGTGTGCAATTTCTAGCACCACAAAAGAAAGGCTAATTATTTTTTATAAATTGAATGTAACTGAGTAAAAGCTTGTGACCATGTGATGGTGGAATATCCTAACACAGCAGTGACAATAATAGTGCATCCTATACCTGATGATACCAAAAGTGTCAAAATAAAGAAGTGAGTGTTAAAGTGTTATCTTAGGACTTTATGAATTAACTGGGAGATAAGTCTCCAGCCCCTTCCCTCTTTACATGAGAAGTGGGAAAAGCCAGAGGCAGGGGAAGCCCTGATGGAACAGTAGGTGGGTGCTGGCTGGTGAGAGGAGAGAGTGTGGCGGGAATTTGAAACCATGTGTGGTCGTGTGCTCTGACCTTCAAGAAGGCCTCCTTCTGTTCCAGATGCTTGCTGAGCAGTGGGATGACGTGGTCCATCTCTGCCGCCGGCCCCAGCTTGTCTCGCCCACCGCACCAGTCCTCATCCCTCCGGTACTCCTGCTCCAGGCTTTCCAGAACACTGCACACCTAGTGAATCATGGGAGAAAAGGCTCGGTGAGGGCCACCACTGCCCAAATACTCTGAAGAGATCGATGTTTTGAGAACCTTGTGACTGTGATGGTACTCGAGATGGAGACTGTAGAATTATCCTTTACAGCTGATGGCTTAAGCTATAGGAGTTGATAGTTTCACTCAGGAATATGATGAAGAGTAAGAAATGAAGAAATAGGTTGGATATTTAGGGGACTTCAACATGATATATCATATATAAGCACACATATGACACATCTCATACATATATACGCATATGTCATATGCATCTCACAATATATACATATGTATATATTGTATGACTATATTGTTATAACCTCATGATAATTATGGATTATGTAGACCAGGCTTGGAGAAGATACTCAATGGCTTGCCTCGGCATCTATACTTGTCTGTCAGGAGCCTCAGCAGTGGTAAAGGGGAAAGCTGCCTCTCTTGTGTGATTTATGGGCCATAAACAAAACTCATCTTTCTACTCCCCTGGGGACAGATGTTCAAAGCCCTACCATAAGGCAGTGACATTTTTAGGACATCTATTATAAAATCATATTGATTTTATATTCTGAGGGAGAATACATATACATTTGAATTAACCTCAAAGATAATTTTTTTCTTTGCAGTTATAAGAATTCGGAGAGGCCATGCTGAGTGACCTTGTAAATGACCTCAGAAGAGATCAGAGCATTCAAAGAGAGTTCAGAGGGAGATTTAGGCTGAGGGTTATAGTGAGAGTCTCAGGGCAGCCTCCTGTCATTGCAGGGAGGGAACAGAAAATAAGAACCGAGCAGTCACTTGCCTAGCATGTAGAAGAAGATAGATTTCATCTCTAAGATGGCAAAAACAGTCGAGCAAACAGAAAGCAGAAACCTGAATTCCTCTACTTTCCATCAACAGTACTGGTTACTTCTCAGACACAGAAGCAAGGGAGAGCAGCTGCAACCATCTTGGCCTCCTCTGAAAAAGTCACACCTCTTGGTAAAGAGTATGTTTGCTTTTAAGACAGGGTCTCATCAAGCTCAGGTTAGCCTTGAACTTTCTATGTTGCTAAGGGTGACCCTGAAATTCTAATCAAGAGTTTGTTAGGCAACACTGCAATGACTGAGCTATATCCTTGCTCAGCGATGTGGTTTTTGGATAGAATGCTCACTGGATTATGAGTTCAGGTGGACGACATCACAGCCACACATGCTTGCCATGTCACGAGAAGTCTGTCCCTGACCTCGAGGTGACTTGTCTAGCACCACCTGTGCTAATTCCTTTAATACAAGACAGAAAAAGCATGCAGGCAAAGCTCAGGTCTTGAGAAAATAGATAACAAAGATGCAGAAATATTAAGACTAAGGCACTTGAGACCTGTTCCACAACAGGACAGAGTCAAAGACTTGAAGTGGTCTTGTGGAGTAGATTCTGGATTCTTGACTATGAATGTATTTTAAGTAGCTGCTGGTCAAGAAGGATAAAAGACACATAAACGAGCTGGATGCAAGGTGCAGTTTGGAGTCTAGATATACCAAGCTCAATGAAATCAGCTGGATCTTAGATATTTCAACAGAAAACAAAGGCCAACATATATCGCCAAGTGTGGGGCAGCTGTCACACACTGCTCAAATCTAGTATTCATCGCACCCAGTTTCTACTTTAACACCTCCATACTGATCTGATGAGTTTGAGAAATTTATGGAAAAAAAGAAGAAAAACCCCATGGTTCCTTGCTGTAAAGGGGGGAAAAAGATAAGAAAGCCACTGGTAGTGTCCCTACAAGCCACTGCTTTATTCTCAAAGGTTAGTGCTAACAGGCCTGGCTTTTTGATGCTGTATCACAGTGTGAGATAGAAAACAGCCTCTTCCATCTTCAGCTCACTTCTCACAGCCTTCCCCTCACCTGCTCGGAGGTCTTGTAAAAGGCCACAGAGGCATTGACTAGCTTCAGCCGGTCTTCCATCTTTAGCATGAGCTGCTGCCAGTGGAGGGCCACCTTCTCNACCTTCTCTGCACATTCCCGGATGGCGTCGGCATCGTAATGGCCAGCCTGGAGCAGTGCCTCCGCTTTCTGCTGGACCTGCAGGGCGCTCTGGTGCGTCTTCTGCAAGGAAGTGGCGTGAAAGAGGGACTGGGCGCCAGGGAAGGAGAGCAGCCCAGGTGTGATATGGGAGGGGGTGGAGTGAGGTGTGGTTGGAAGGATGCAGAAAAGTTAAAGAGCTTTAAATGACTGATCCATTTGTCACAGTGATTAATATACATTATTGTCTCTTAAAGCACATTTACAAAAAGAAATCATACATTTTTATTCGTCTCTCAGGATGCTAACTCCTGACCACATTCTTAACTTCCTATTTTCATTACCCTAGATTTTAAGGACATTTCAGTTCACAGAGAACTAGAAGTTGTGTAGAGACATGACCATTTTGTTTAATCTCCCTTTCAAATCTAATGATAAAATTGTTCATCACTGAACTTTCAATGATTACTGATCAGCATTTCACAGATTAAGGAAGCAGCCCCCCCCAAATACATGTCACACAAATCTCAGCTGGCAATGCACAATCTTAGACATTAGCAATCAATTGAAAAGGATTCTAGCAGAATGGGTAAACTTGGCTGGCAGGGCACTCTCACCCTGACCTCTCACCCCCAACTACTACCCCACAATTACTCCACCAAAGAAGCCCAGCAGCAGCCAAGAATGAGCAAGGCAGGATCCTATTGTTATCTACAACGGCTTTCAGGATCTCACTTTACGGATTCTGATTCTGGTGATCTGTGTTCTGCACCTTAACTGCAAGAGGATGGGGGACCTGGCTGGAGGACCAGGTGGCAGAAAAAAACCAAAAACAACCCCCCTCCCAATGAGGTTCAAACTTTGCAAGACAAAACACAGACGTGATTCCTGTGCGGACTAGTTTTATGTCAACTTGTCACAAGTAGAAGTTATGTGAGAGGAGGGACCTCAACTGAGAAACTGCCTCCATAAGATCAGGCTACAGGCAAGCCTGCAGTGATTGATATGTGAGGACCCAGACAACTGGATAAAGTGCCATCCCTGGGTTGGTGGTCCTGGGTTTTTATAAGAAAGCAGGTTGAGCAAGCCATGATGAGCAAGCCAGTAAGCAGCACTCCACCATGGCTTCTGCATCAGCTCCTGCCTCTGGGTTCCTGCCCTGCTTGAGTTCCTGTCCTGACTTCCTTCAGTAAAGAACAGTGAGAAAGAAGTGTAAGTCTTTTCCCTTCTTCTCCAAGTTGCTTTGGACATAGTGATCTATCAATCATAGCAACAGTGTCCCTGACCAGGACATTGGTCATTGTGATATATCAATCATAGCAACAGTGTCCCTGACTAAGACATTGGTCATAGTGATCTATCACAGCCACAATTTCCCTGACCAGGACATTGGTCATAGTGATCTATCACAGCCACAGTGTCCCTGACCAGGACATTGGTCATGGTGATCTATCAATCATAGCAACAGTGTCCCTGACTAAGACATTGGTCATAGTGATCTATCACAGCCACAATTTCCCTGACCAGGACATTGGTCATAGTGATCTATCACAGCCACAGTGTCCCTGACCAGGACATTGGTCATGGTGATCTATCTATCATAACAACAGTGTCCCTGACCAGGACATTGGTTGTGGTGATCTATCTATCATAACAACAGTGTCCCTGACCAGGACATTGGTCGTGGTGATCTATCACAGCCACAGTGTCCCTGACCAGGACATTGGTCGTGATCTATCATAACAACAGTGTCCCTGACTAGGACAATCCTGTGAGGATAGAGTGCCGCTGACTTGAGAAAGCCATTGCAACCTCAGCTGCAACCATTTGCCTTCCAGCTAACAGTGCTGGCTAAGCTCGTGGTGGACAAGGGTGGCTAGAAACACAATGACACTCCAGAAATCCTTTCTACTCAGCTTGGACAGCAGGGTGGAGGCCATTCTTAACAGCCGATTTATTCAGCTCTCTTTGGGTCTGAGGGTGACCACCCTCATTTTTTACCTAAACCTCTCCCTGGTGCCCACTGCACCTGCCTTTCCCCCTCATCAGACTATATGCTGCCCAGTCTACAAAGCTTCTATGTTCTCCCCACCCCCCAAACCTGCAGCACCTCTGCTCATGCATCTCTGCCAGCATTCCAGGCCTTGTACCTTTGCCTTCCTCCTGACGAGAGCTACAATCATGATACTATGTCAGTGCTGGGCTACTCACTGCTAAACGAAGCTGGAGAAAGTAGACTAAAGGGTGGGATGATCGCTACCAGTCCCTGGCTGTCTTTGCCTTACTGGCACTTCTGTTTCCTAAACACAGAGGTGCCAAGGTCATCCCTCACTGACTGTTCACGTCTCCAGAGCCCTTAACTACCCCCTTGGCTTCAGTTAGTTCCTCTCTGAAGGAGAGTCCTAGAAAGCCCTCTTCTTACTGTCGAATCTTCCTCTGAAATTATCTTCTCCTGTGAGGAAGCCCACCTCTCACCCTTCTGAGGAGGTATCTCCATCTGCTACAGGGTAGATGCCCAACCCTTGAGAGAAGCCAAACACATCTCTTTAAAACAGTTCCCCAAAGTTACTGGTCACTTATGCTGGTGGTCTAGTCCTACTCATTTTCCTTGCTGCCTAGAACTATAATCTTGACCTCATCCCTGACTGCTGCTCCCTGCTCCTCCAACCCAGCCCAGCCCTCACAACTTCATTTTTCTTTTCCTTTTCATGTGTAGTGCTAAGATTTATCTTGGGGTCCTGAACATGCCAAACGCACATTCTACCACTGAGCCACATACATCCCCAGCTCATCATGGACATTTCTGGCAGTTTTATTTAATTTGATGGAATATGAAGTGCTTGTATTATAGTGACTTACTCTTTTCATCCCTAAAGCTTTCATTTTTAACACGACCACCCCTTAATTTCAGTTCAAAAGTCTTCAATGGGTCCCTCACTGCTTCAAAACTAGCTCCAATCTGGCTGTCATAATAGCCCTCCATGACATGGTCTGTAACTGCTTCATAATACTAAGTACAGCCCCCAAACGCTCCAAAAGCAAGCTACAAACCTTCCTGCCTTGCTCTTCCTTCTTCTTGTCCTTGATAAATGTCCCCAAGCCCTTGTAAGCCCACCTGTCCTTTGAAACTCATCTCAAATCTTCAATGAGCTTTATCAGATGGCTTGAAACCCAGGGAACAGCTCCCTTCTCTGAACTCCCTTTTCATTTAGTGAACTCCTGGAGGGTTCCAGTTGCTTAGAAGGTAAAACTGTCACAGTGTGTGCATGCGTGATTGTGTGTCTGTCTGTGTGTGTGTGTGTATGGTGGGGGGGTCATTCAAATGGCTGTCACTTCTCTAAGGGTTTGTTTGCTCTGTGCTGGGCCCTGTGATTATGCATTGACTTTTCTGGTTCACACAGCCCTTCTATGAGGTGGATTTTCTTTCCATCTCAGAGATTAAAGACACACAGGATAAATGACTTGCCTCAAAACCTACAACAAGACAAACAAGAAAACTAGATTCAGGTTTGACCTATTCCCAAACTTAGATTCTTTTATAGTCAGTTACTTGTTCTCTAGGATTATAATGAAGTCTACAGCATCTTCAGTTTGGAGGAAGGTTCTCCAGATGAATGGCAGTGATAAGGACAATTATCTCTACTGCCCCCAACGGTGTAAAACGAGCATATAATTGTCATCATAAACTTGTTTAATGTTTTTCCCTCAGAGAGTTCAGAGTAATCTCGACTTTTCTATAATTTGTGTCATGTGATAAACTCTGCCCTTTACTTCAAAGCTCTTTATTCTGTAACAGTTCTAAGTCCGCCTTCCTCTCTAATTTCCTAAATGATAAATTCTTACCCATGTGGCATAATCTTTGCTTTGTTGAGCTTAAGTTATTATTTTGCATTTGCTATTACTCCTTATCATCTAATCCTATTGAGTGTTACAGTTTTAAGATGTGGATTATCAAGGACATTAATATTTAGTAGGCATAAGTGCAAGAAAATTGAACCAAATCAATTGAATTTATTATCCAGTCTTAACCACTTTTCTGGTATAATATTTATGCTTAAATGCACAGGAGGAGTTCAAATAAAAATGGGTTTTAAAATTGAGCTTCTCTCTATGAAGGCCACAGCTCTTGAAGACATGTCAATGCATCCAGGGCACTAACAAATAAGGATCCAGTTTGCTAATAAGCCGCACTGCTTTGAGACACTGGTTCTCTATTCAGAATGTTCTGGGGACATTTCCCCCCAAAACAAGGCTGTATAAGGAACAAATTCTGACCTTTCAAGGGAAACCACCAAAGCTAGGCTTAGCATTATCCTGGCTTGGCTAGTACTATTCCATTGTATGACTGCTTTTCTAGTTTAATTATCAACAACCTTCTGTTTCACTTTTCCCTTTGTTTTGTTTGAGATAGGGTCTTTCTACATAGCCCAGACTAGATCTGCAACCCTCCTGCCCCTGCCTCCAGGAGTTCTGCAATTATAGGAGTGGCCACTACACTCGGCATCCTCTTTACTCTTAAAAATGTCTAAGCTTATATAACAAATTGTGTCACTATCTCACCAATAGCTATTATATTTTCCTTATGGAACTCGAGCTTTCTTTCTTGGGTTCTAAGAAGGCAACTTATACTTCCAGCAATCAGCACAAAGACCTGCAGTAACACTGGCACACAGAGAAAGCCACACTAGGCTACTTACACTCCCTTTAAAATGGCTTGCATCTGGTCAGGTGTAGTTGTACATGCCTGTAGTCCCATCACTTGGGAGGTTGAACATTAGGACAGCCATGAGTTTGAGGCCTGCTTGGGCTACATAGGGAGTTCAAGGTCAACTTGGTCTACATAGGGAGACTTTGTCTCAAAAAACATTGCTTGCATCCTCTCTGACATATTTTTCTCTGGATGCAGAGCCTAGTCTAAATTTAGTTTACAAAGTACCATAGGCTGTCTGGAGAAGGAATGTATGAACAATTCTGATTGCCCTCCTTGTTATCTAGCTATACCACAACCTGATGACCTTCCATTACCAAGATGTTCTAATAGTTCTATATGCTCTGCTATCCTTGAGATCACAGACATCAACCCTAGCATCAATCCCACAAAACCCCAGGAGTGGTTAGCAGACATTTATACTCAGTCAGGCTCTACTATGTAACAATGCAGCATCTCCCTAAATGAACTGTATGCATAGCCATACAGAGCTTAGTATTTCAGTACACTGTGGAAACATTTACCCACCCTTTCTCATGGCTCACAAAGATACTCTAGTGTGCTGTGGCACTTGACCCAACTTGTCAGATATTTGATTAAGAGACTGGAAATGTAATCACCCAACCCAAATATTCTTATCCAAGGAGGAAGAAGACCAAGACTCATCTCTGTTGAAATCCCCCACAGCTCTCTATCATGCCCCTAGTCTGTTGCCTAACACTCATGGCTGCCCAAACCTGTAGACCAGTGGTTCTCAACCTTCTTAATGTTGCAGTCCTTCACCACAGTTTCTCATGCTGTGGTGACCCCTATAAAATTATTTTGTAGCTACTTCATAACTGTAATTTTGCTACCATTATGAATTATAATGTAGCTATCTGATATAGGACCCCTGTGAAGGGTTTTTTGAGCCCCAATGGGGTTTTAACCCACAGTTTGGGAACCACTGCTATAGACACTTGACCACTCAGTACCTGATCATAACCCCAATCTAGGTCTCTCCTGAGAAGCTCCACCACTATTGATTTTAGGAGTGTCAGTAAACTGTAACAGAAATTAAAAAACAAAACAAAACAAAACAAAAAACTCCTTGCTTCCAGGTAACTCTCCTGTAGCAAGTGATTTGCTTACACTCTTAGGTACAACATATTGTTTGCTTTTCAATCTCAAATCCTGGACAGCACTTACAGGCTAACAATAGTTCCTAAGAAGATACCAAGTATCTAATGGAAACAAGTCATTCATCTTAATACCATGTTTATATGCACATAAGATGGCTTCTGGAAAATTAAATGGCTGAATTCAATTACTATTAGTTTATAAAGGGCTAGCAATCAGTTGGATTATTACATTAAAAGACATTTGTGAGCACAGATAGTTAAAATTCAATATTTTTCTGCCATCATTATGTAAAAAGTTTTGCTAGTGGTAATTTTAAAGGAAAATAGCCCCTTTATAGTTTCCACACACTCAGAAGCAGGCAAAGTTTTACACTGAACCACATATAACAAGTAGCTGAGATTTTTATTTGTCTCTTTCCCCAGTGGTGCTGAACTTATTTTGTTTTTAATATAGTTCCATGCCCCATTTTTATTCTTTCTCAGATACCACTCTGGGAGGAGAAGGTCCTAGTAGGAAGATAATTGAAGGTATTATTTAAAGCAAGGCAACATTACTTTATCCTCAGTGGAATTTTCTTTTAATTTTTAAGAAGCCCCAGTTGGTAAACTTCAAGTTGCAGTTTGTTCTTCAAATATGGCTTCTGCTGGCATTACTGAACAGCCACTTGCACCACGCAAACTATATGGTACAGTCTGTTGTGGTCCCTGTTAAGAGCCAAATTCTAACCTAGAACCCACGTGTTTAAAAGTCTTATTCCACTTTACTATTGCCTTGCACACCTGTCTATTCTCATTTCTGACTGTCTTCAATTGGAAGCCTTTCTGTTTGCATTTTTCACCTGATGCCTAGTTTGTAATAGGTAAAAATCTCACTGCACCAGGGCCTTAAGGCTCCATGAGCAGCAAAGATTCTCCTGATACCTCGGGGCAGAAAGACACCTGCATTCTGTATACCTGAGTGTGAAGGAGGTGCCTGCACTATGCCACCACCTGAGGGAATGGTGGTATCTCAGACAGCCATCCCACCTAGGCCCAGAGTCATAAAGGGGAACAGAAGACAATGCATTCAGATCTGGGTGTTACCTCAATGGCTAGTTGAAACTGTTCATGCTCCCGCTGCAGCTGCTCTGCCTCTGACAAAGAGCTGGCATTGACCAGGCTGGCATTGAGCATTGACTCTCCGTTGCGGATCCATCCCAGAACCTAGGGAGTGTGGACAAGCACATAGGTGAATGGCACTCTGCAGTTTCTCCAGAGCTGTTGCCTTCCCTATGCATCTTTCAGTCGAGGGCTATCTTCTATTCTCTGCTAAAGAGAGGACTGAAAGGACCCGGAATGGTTATCATCCAGGTCTTCCCAGTGTCTGCTATCATAAGCCATGTGCTTTATGTACCAGCTTTATTCTCAGCTCCACATGTCACTTCCTCCCTGCATCACCCTGTTGTCCCAGTGTCCCCACCAAATTAACAAAGTTTCATTTGACTGTATTTTATGCATGTCTAAAGGTCTTTCTAGAGCAGAGAATGATATAAATAAATTCAAATTGTTGCCATATTTTTCTTTCTGTTTTTGTTTATGTAAATAAATACAATATTATTTTGATCATATTCTTTCCCCTTCCCCAAATCTTTCTTTCCCTGTTTTAAAAAGGTCCAGTTCAAATAATGACTTCTTGAACTTGTCCTCACCCCTCTTGTTAGAAACAATCTTTCCTTCCTCCAGTACGACAGTGCCACTTTGTAACCCTTTAATGTGGCTTCCACAGAATAACTTTTCGGTTATTTCAACCTATACTTACCTCCCTCTTAAAAATGTGAACTCCCCAAAGTCTAGAGCAATCTTCTAATCAAATTCTAATCTCACACAGTTCACATAATAGCTGCTGCCTGGCAATGTTTTGAAAGTAATGAAGATTACCCAAGTCACATGTGAGCAGCAGATCCTTACTGCCCCCACCTTACATAACAAGAGCATGCAAGCTTGAGGGAGCCAACAGCTCCAAGGAAGGAAAGAGAAAGCAAGCAAAATTCACACAACAGATAATTTTCAAAGGGAAAGCAAAGCATAACCAAAGTAAATTACCCAGTGGTCTGAATACAACTTTTAGGTTTCCTAATAAGTACAGAGGGTGGTGGTGGTGGGGGGGAGTACCAGGAGAGAGGGAGTCAAGAGCCTTCTAGGGCCTAGAAACATTGCAATGATCAGGATAAGCACAAATAATCAATCCAAAGGGAAGACGTAGGCTCTAGAGCTACCTGGTGTGTGGTCACTAGAACACTGCCAAGCATCTTCTTTTCTAGGGAAAGTTGCTCGGTGAAGAAAAAAAGTTCTGAAATTTTAAAATCAGTGAATAACATCCATGTGTCATTCCTTGTAAAGGAGAAGACACTGCAACCTATTCCATGTTTGTTCTTCAGCTCTTTACTTCCTTCCCTTCACTTTCTTGCTGAACAACTGGAAAATGCTAAGCCTGGTCTCCTGCCCCGTAACTCTCATAGACATTTTGCAAAGTTCATTCCCAAGGAGAAACTGAGTGACGCCTTTTGTACATAGACAACACGAGAGATAAATCCTGCTGGAGCTGGGTGATTTGGACTGAATTGTTAACTCATGGCCAATCGGGCAGATTGTGGATGAGATGCCAATCTGTAATTAGCTGCAGGAAATAACCATTCAGCATGCATGTGTAAAATCCCTATTGGCCCCCGGTGGACTGTGGCTGGCTGGCTAGAGGTGCTAATGACTTTCAAAAGCTTCCTGTTAATCTGGGTACATGCATTCACAGACTGCATGGCCAAGTTCTTTGTCTCTTTGGAAAATGAAGCTCATAGTGTATATTTTGAACTATGTCCCTCTACCATGTTTCACTGCTTTCTGCTTGCTTTGGAGACTCATTTGTGGGTGTCATCAAAATACCTTCTGCAAGGGTACCACGAGTCAAGGTTAGTCTAATCCTCGGGAGTCTTGATAGAATTATTTTCCTCGAGTTCTAGCCACATCAGTTGTAACTATGGTGGTGGGAACACTCATTCACCAGCATTCCCACTGAGTAACATCATGATTTGAGTATCTTCAGTAAACTGTAACATACTCTTACTCACCTGTAATGCCAAAATGCTCTTTATAAAGGCATTCTAGAGCTTTAGAGTCCTAAAGATCTGACTTTGGGAAAATGCACAGAAGTTTATAGTCACAATGTAAATCCTGCTGACACTAAGCACTAAGTCAGTTCCAAAAGCAGAGTGGGCACAATGAACAGAAACAGTACGCTTCTATTTTTTACCTGAGGTCAGAAAGCCTGACTATGTATCTTCCTTGGCAAAGTCACTTAACTTCCCTGAACCCCAGTGGTCTCATCTGTGTCTAGATATCCCTCTCTAGCCTTTTGGCAGCCCAGAGCTGATGCAACGCACCAGGAAATGTTAAGCCTGATGACATTTGATTGTGTTGGTGCTAGTTTTGATTTGCAGTTTGAAGCAAATATGGGTAGTGCTGTGATTCTTCAGTTATAATTCTCCCCAAAAGAAGTAGGGTCATCTAACTGTATTCAATTATTTAAATGAACTTGTTGGCACCATTTTGATGTCAGATCAGTTTCTTGGGTTAGTATCATTATTCTTTGTACTCAGATCACTGTTGTTTTGATTTTTGTCGTTTTGAGACAGGGTTTCTCTGTTGTAGCTGTGGCTTTCCTGGAACTTACTCTGTAGACCAGGCTGGCCTTGAAATCACAGAGCTCCACCTGCCTCTACCTCCCAAATGCTGGGATTAAAGGTGTGCACCACACCTGGCTCAGATCACTCTTGGCTCTTCCTATCCTCCTGGCTTGTTAAATTTGTTAGTTATTATCCCTTGAGCATCCAAGTGTGCACTAGGTGGTAGCAGAAACATTGTAACTAAAATGAGAAAATATTGGTTCTATTAGTGTCCAGCGGTGATTCTGGAGACATCATTTAATCAAAGGTCATTGTTCTTACCTGTAAAATGTGTAAGCTTTCCTTCACTGAACAAAAAGACTAAGCTAAAAATAAAGCCCATAAGGTAAAAACATTTTTTTCAAACCATAATAGTAATATTTCACACTGATCAGCTACAGCAACAATTTACTTACTGGGCTAGTGTTGTGGATGTAAAATGTCTTCCACAGGCTTGTGAGTGTGAACACTTAGTTCCAAAATNCAGCGTTTGGGAGGAGGTGGCTTACAGAGTGGGTAGTCCTCAAGGCTTTAAACAGTGACCCACTTTTCGTTCACTTTATGTTTCCCGAGTGCTGATGCTTCTGACTGCATGCCTTTTCTGCCTGCTGCCACGTCCTCCCCAATCATGACAGACTGCATCTTCCTAGAACTGCAGACCAGGAGAAACCCTTCCTCTTGCAAGTAGCTCTTGCCAGGATATTTTATTATGGCAAAGAGAAAGTATCTGAGACTTTAATGGCCATAGATATTTTTTATCTATTTCCTGCTCTAACACTTCACACTTCTTTAAAACCCAAAGATCATCCCTGAAACCATAGGGTTTCAGAAGGAAACTGAGTGTATAGACACCAGAGACTGGGAAGAAAACTTCTGTTTGGAAATGGAAGGGCTAGGCCAAGAATTCAGCATAGTCTTTCTTTGCTTTGTGAGAGAGCTAAAAATACAGACCTATTATTTCCCCAGGTCAAAGGGGGCTCTGATAAGTCAAAACCAGGAGAAGACAATGGCAATCTGCACGTGAGGATGCCCTGAGCTGGGCAGCCCAGACTGGTTCTCTTGCAGGTTGGCGAAATGGCCAACAGACGACCGTTCTCCAGCTCGTACCTACCAGAGAGCTGTTCTCAAGGCAACCAACTGAATTGTTCCATAGATGATCTCTCTTGAGGTACAGTTAGCTCTGCAACTCCAACCACATAATAAATTCTTGGCTCCTTAGATGTCTACCTTCAGAATTCCTTAGTTATGAAAGTTCATGAGGTTGTATGTGCTCATCATTTATGGTTTTATAGGCTGTGTTCATATTCCTTATGTCTTCTTAATTATCTCCGTTTGGAAACAATGTCCTTTTGTTCCTCTCACTTGGCGCTGCCCCAGCTCCTTATGAACCCCGATACACAGTCATCAAAACTGAACATGGTACTCATCACAGAAGTATAAGGGCAAGCTAATGTTTTTTTCTTTGTTTTGAGAGTCTACCCTGATCATAAGCAAATTCTGGCCTGATTTTGGCCCAAAGAAGCAATCCAATATTTTACAAAAGCATTTTAGCTCATTTCACATTAAATACAGTGCTGTGCAGGGATACATATGGAAATGCATTCTATTTCATACCATCAGGTCATCTACCTCCCCAAACATCATGAATTTATCTGATGCATGTGAGGTCATCTTTACCACAAGTAGTAATTTTGCTGGAAGAGACAGGAGAATTCCATGGGGTCTGGAGGGTAATCTGAGGGGCATGTGGGTGGCCTGGGAATGTGGATCATGTGCTGTAATCAGCGCAGCTGTTTCCCTGGAAAGTCTGCCTTTCTTCAGAGGAGTGCATACTGTCTGTCATAGATACATGTACTCACTAAGGAAGAAATAGGTGGTGCTATCAACTGCATTTGTGTGGATTAATTGAAGATAAATTTCAGTCTAATGTCTATGAATTCTTCATTCTTCAAAGCTTCACCTTAGTATAATTTCCAGGTAACTACACTGAAGATTATGATGGCCATATACAGTCAAATCTAAATCTAACCTTTAATGTTTGAGCTCCAACAACAGAGCTATATCATAATACACTATTGTTCCCTCCTATTTTGGCCTCATTAATGGCACTTTAATCTCTCTCTCTCTCCCTCCCTCCTCTCTTCTCCTCTCCTTTCCTCTCCCCTCCTCTTCTCTCCTCTCCTCTCCCCTCCCCTCCAGTCTGCATCTGAACTTAGCTTCACTGATCAATACTGACATCTAAATTAGCTCCCTTTTCCAAGTGTCAACAGCTTAGAAATCAGTATTTTCTGCTTCGCCAATTTCCATCAGATGCAAATGCTCCCTCTGAAACTGGACCAGAGGGATCCTTGAGGAAAGAGCCCACACTGACAGGGAAACAAACCTGATGAGCAGTGGCTTAACCAAGCAGCAGTGCCCTGGTGCTGTCAAGGAATGCCGTCCTTAGAGAAGGCTCCTGCGGGTTTCTTGAGAGTCAGATGGACGTTCATTCTTTTTTGTTTGTTTATTTTTGTTTTTGAGGAGGGTTTCTCTGTGTAGCCCTGGCTGTCCTGGAACTCTCTCTCTCTGTAGGCTAGACTGGCCTTGAACTCAGAGAGATCCACCTGCCTCTGTCTCTTGAGAGCATTCATCATGCAGATTTGAACTACGATTCCCCTATGGGTCATCCATGCCATACGTCTGAGAGATATCTACATCTGTCTCATTCATGAGATTATGAATGGGAATGAATACAGATATCAGTCCATTGATCCTGGAACAGTGTATAAAACCAAAACCAAAACTTTCAGGTTTTCTTCAAAGTCCAAGAGGAATGCTCCGTTCTCCACTTGGTTTGAAAATTCCTTCCTGTCAGTTGCTGCTCATGAAAATGACCAGGTATACTTTGGAAATCAGTGTGGCAGTTTCTCAGAAAATTTGGGATCAACCTACCCC
>LOEQ01001357.1:343069-363054 GCA_001685075.1 Bramus lutescens
ACTACCGCCCCCCATGGCATAGGAGCTCACTACTGCCCCCCATGGCATAGGAGCTCACTACCCCCCCATGGCATAGGAGCTCACTACTCCCCCCATAGCATAGGAGCTCACTACCCCCCCATGGCATAGGAGCTCACTACCCCCCCATGGCATAGGAGCTCACTACCCACCACAGCACAACTTTATGGGTCTCAAACTGCTCTTGGTTTGCTTCTTAACTACCACTTTTAAAAACCTTGCACTAATTCCCACCACTGATTACTCCCTCCTGAGAATCCAGAGACTTTGGCTCTAGTCTGACCTTTCCTACAGCCTAACCTGGACAGCCTTGCATAAGTTACTTCAGCTCTTACAAGTCTGTTTCCTCTTTAAAACAGAGGCCCATTTTTATACTCTTTATATCTGTAGGTATAAATTTGGAAGTCAGGGCAAATGGGACCTTTGCTTCCAACGTCACTTCTGCCAAGGGAACGAGAAGCCACTCACCTGAGGCCTGCACCTCCATGATATACTGGTGCAGGTCCTGGCCCTGCTGGATGACCTCAAAGGTCATGTTGTTCATGGCCAGCTTCCGCTCCGTGTGGCGCTGTAGCCGCTGCTCTGCCAGGGTAAGATCTTCGGTGTTGAAGTCATTCATCTGCCGGAGCAAGTCCTCATTCCAGGCATCCAGCTCTGCTGTCACCTGGGAGAAGCAGCATCATCAGGCAGCGCTTGCTGGGCCCACAAGAGGCTACTAGGCTGCAGCTCTTGGCTGAAAGCCTTACCAACTAACCCATCCCTGGCTTTCCACTTCCCAAAGGTTTCCCCAGGGCTCAATGTCTATAACAGCAGCAAATGAATGGCTGCAAGCATCTGCGCACTGAATTATGGTTTATAAAGTTTTGGCATATTCATCTCATTGTGGCCCTCACAATGGCCCAGAGAGGCAGGTGGTAGGTATGTCAGTCTCCAGGTCTTGCTTCACTCAGAGAGATAGAGTAGCATGGCTGAAGTTGCCTTGATAGGGACACAGTCATCCAGTTCTCCCATCTGCAAACTTTACCCATCGTCTCACAACTGTTATTATAAGATATTTCATAGTTGAAGAAGCCTACAGAGCTAAGTAGTTAGTGTACTTCAGAAGCCAAAATTGGGGGCTAGAGAAGCCTGGGGAATGGCTCAGGGTCTCATCATCAGTTCAGGGTCTAGTGAATATCAAAGCCCGGGTTTCCCTTCTGCTTACTGTGTCCCATTGTGCTAGATTCTCTCTTCATTACAAAGGCTGAGAGCTGAAAGTGTGACCAAACCAAGAGTATATACATATCATTCCATTCTCAAACTGCAGGTCACAACCCTTTGGGGGGTTGAGTGACTCTTTCACAGGGGTCAACTAAGATATTCACTAATATTTACATTATGATTCATACCAGTAGCAAAACTAGAGTCATGAAGTAGCAATGAGAATAATTTTCTGGCTCAGGATCACCACATGAGAAACTGTATTAAAGGGTTACAGCTTTGGGAAGGCTGAGAACCACTGCTCTAGAAAAACCCAGCAGATTATAATCTACTGAAAGCAGTAATGATGCTAAGGAAGTCTTGAGCATGAAATAAATAAAAGCATTGCCCTGATGTGGATTGGTTAGTTTTTCATTCTCTATACCTTAACTCAAGTGACTGCACCTAATCTGCTTTTAGTTCTCTGCTAACAAAGACCTCGTCCTCCACCCTCTTCAGTCTCTGCAGTAAACCATACAGAAGGACTTCCAAAGCACTGAATTACGTTATTCCATGAATCAAAGTTTCCATGACGTCTTGTTGTGTCATACCAACAACCAGTGAAGGAAAGCATGTGTGTGGCCATCTTTTCTGAGGAGTGGGAACGGAAGTCTCTCTGGGGCACACATTTGCAGCGTGGCCCAGTCTAAGTGCATGTCCTGGAGCTCCAGTTTAGTGGTTTCCATTACAGTGGGTCGCATCCCAGCTGACAGGTGGCATCATCTTTTTAGTGACCAAATGCATGTTGCTTTAAAGGCATCAGAGGGTACCAGGAAGTAGAAGCCAGCTAGAAGCAAAAGCAGTGCTGCTGTATCGCAAGCTATGGCCATGCAGACTGGTTTGGGAGAGCAAAGCAGTCCTTTGCAAGGGGCTGCTTGTCTGGGCCATAGGATTCCATTTGTTGTCTAAGGGTAAGATCTTCCTTCTAGCAAAACAGAAGCAGACAAAAGCACAGCAGCTAGCTTTGAAGTGGCAATGCAGGAACTGAAGAATTCTTCCTCCCTGATTGCTCTGGTTCCCACCTAATGCCCCAGATCTTTTCAGTAGGAAAGCAGATTTCTGTTGGACCCTTGTCTTTGACGAACACTTTACTTTCTAACTGCAGTTAGGGGTTAAATGGAATAAGAGATACTTCGTTTTATAATTTATGAATGGATATCTGCTACAAATGCTGCTAGAAAGTGGCTTTTGCTTCCTATTTTTTTAAAAAGTTAGAGCCTAATTCACATAAAGTGCACATATTTTGAGCACTCAGTTCTGAGAGTATGGACAATTTCATACATTTGGATGGATAGTCATCACCCAAAGTAAAACACAGACCTGTTACCTCAGGGAGCTCATTTTTGGCCATTTCCTTGTGCCCCCCCCCTTGCACGAGGAAGCACTTTCAGAGTTCTGTCAGGGAGGGCTGTCTATTCTTGGGTTTTCCATGACTGAATTCAGAGCACACATGTTTCTGTCTGGCCTTCTCCTCAGCATGCTACTTTATGTACGTCAGTGTTGTACCCGTCGTTGACGCCTCGCTGGAAATGAATGGAATCCATTACCCGGATAGCTCACAACTTATGTATTCTCTCTCCAGCTGACCAGAGTGTGTTGTTACCGTGGGTAAGGCTGATGTGTGAAGTCTCACACCACTCTGTCTGTGGGCATAGCTTTTCACTGCTTTTGAGTGGAATGGGTTCATGTTTCTAAGCAAGTAGCAGTGTCCGTCAAGGGGATTATAACATTTGATGGCCACAGTAACAATGTGTGGAAGTTCCAGGTACCCAGCAACCTCGCCACCTTCTGTCACTAAGGTCTGTTCAATCTTATTGACACTAACACATGAGAAGTGATAGCTCACTGCCGTTGTAAAACAAACCATCCTCGTGGCTATTGATGTGGATAATATTTTTATATGCTTTGCTGACTATTTTACATCTACCTTTATAAAGAATTTTTTTTCTGTTAGTGTTTGGTTTTTGAGACAGAATGTTGCCATGTAGCCAAGGCCAGCCCTAAACTGAAAATCATCCACCTCAGACTACAGCAGTGTTAACCACTACATCCAGCTCGTGGATCATCTTCAGGTTATATATTTGTAAGTCTCCTTAATATGTCTGAATATAAATTCTTTGAGACAATCTACTGAAATAGTCAAAACCATAACTTTAGGTCTGTTCCTTGCCTGGAAATATAGGAAATCAGAGTGAAACTAAAAGCAAGGCATGAGGAGGGGCCGGGCCTGCTTTTTATTTCAGTTTCAACTTTTGCTTTGTTTCTATAAAATTGATCCTACAAATGGGTCTTTGCGTCACAAGAAGATTCCAGATGGGTCCCAAGGCCAGGAATCTTTACAAGCTGGTGGTGGGGTCAGAAGAAGGTTTCAGGTGGGAAGAAGAGGCTCAGAGGTCTGGCACCTTGGGACCACGTCCTAAACCAAAGGTAAAATCTATCGTCAGCTGTGTTCAGTGTTTCTACATCCTGCCTCCTCTCTTCTTACCCCTCCACCCTCTTCTATTGACAAAGGCAGGCTGATGACGAAGGCAAGGAGGAGGGCTGCCAGAGCCCACTGTTGAACATCTGACGTCAGAGGCTACTTCCCTGGCCTTAGGCTCTTCAGCTGGCAGCTGATTCATTCCTTTTCCTAGTTTCCTGGAAGAGTCAGCCAGAGTGCTCAGTCTGACCTGGATGTATTCAACATTTCCTGGGGATGAAATTAGTCTCTTTCAGGAGTGTTTTATGTCCTCAAGGAACATCCTTTTACTGGTTTCTTTTCCACTTCTAGGGTCCATGGTTGCCATACAACAGGGGCTCATTTTGTCCTTTTGCTTTTAATTTTCACCTTACCTTACTGCTAATGAGCAAGGTTGCTTTCCAGCTGTACATTATGCTCTTCTGTGGTTTCTTGCTGGTGCTGAAAGTGAGCTCAGCCTAACCATCACATGGGTACCATAGCTCTGAAACACCTTTGATACTCAGAGTGGCTCAGCCCCACCATGACCTGGGTACCACAGCTCAGCCCCATCATCACTTGGGTACCACAGCTCTGAAATGTCTTATCAGCCTCTCAATTTATTCAAGTAAGTTCCTGATCACTCTTCAGAACACACCCTACACTTCAAAAGCTTCACAATCTGCCAGACACAGAGGCTCACCCCAAAACTTGGGGTGGTGGAGGTGGGAGTGGGGGTGCATCTGCTCTCACAGAGACAAGACTGAGAAGCAGAGCTTGCACTGGAAATGCACTTGGGATTTAACTGAATTTGGAGAGGATTTGGCCAAGCTTGAAGCAGAGCCTGAACCAAACAAAACAGAGGAGATAGAAGGCTCCCAAGTGCACCCAGCTTTTAGCTGGCCTGTTTTGTTGTTTTCTTCCACTCAATTAGCTGCTCATCAACTCCCAGACTGCTCAGCGACCCCAGTGGCCCTGGGGCCTCTGTCTTCTTCACTCACTTGATTCAGAGTTTCCAGATATGATGATTTAGTCCAGCGTGTGGTTGAAGAACGAGGCCTTTCTCAAGGGGCCTGAAGAATGATGGCCTCTTTGAGAGATATTTTGGAAAGAATATTGTCTGTTCTAGAGATACCCAGAAGGGAATAAGATAAATAGCTAAAACTTCATTTTTTAAAGAGAAGATAAGAAGTGAGAAAAGAAGCCCAAGACTTTCCGACCAGAATAGAGTCACCAAGATCAATATTGTGCTGCTAAACAGCTGATGGACAGAAGTTATCCTGTTCCCACACAGCCCTCATGCTCCTCTCACGCTCAGTCTTCCGACGTGTTTAGGTTTGGAGAACTTGTTAACCCTCTTCTGCAAGTATTTTATTCTGCACCTGTCTAAATAAAAAAAAATATCTTCCTCTTTTCTTCTCTTCCCTTTCTTTACTCCTTTTAAAAAATAATCTTAAATCAATGTGGTGGTTTGAAGTAGAATGGTCCCCATAGGCTGATATATTTAAATGCTTGGTTCTCAATTCATGAGACTGTTTGGGAAGGATTGGGAGGTGTGGCCTTGTTGAAGGAGGTGTGTCACTGGGTGTGGGTGCTAAGGCTTCCAAAAACCCAGGCCATTCCCCGTTAGCTCTCTCTGTCTCATGTTTTTGGATCAGGATATAGGTTCTCAGCTACCGCTCTAGTGCAAAGCACCTGCCTCCCTGCCGTCCACCATGCTCCCCCTGCCATTCGCCATGCTCCCCACTCTGATGGCCACAGATTCACCCTCTGGAACTGTATTACTTTCTTACACAAGTTACCTTGGTCATGGCATCCTGGCATACCAATAGAAAAGTAACTAAGAAAATCAGGTGGATTGTATTTGGTTTTATTTTTTACTTGAACTTTTAAAATCAATATGTTCTTTGACTGGGTCAATAAAATAATTATTTATGGCCTTGTGTAAATACTAGGCCTAATTTACCACTGTAAAACAGTATGCTTACCTTTTTACAGCAGGGTATTTTGTAGGCCAATGGAAAATACTTAGTTTTCAATTTTTTTCATTTTAAGAAATGTCAAGTCTTTCTCCCAAGGTGTTTTTCCAACATATATTCATTGCTCATTCTGTACCTGGCAGAGCTTGAGAGCTGGGCATCCTTTAGCCCTGGGCAAGCCACATTCTTAGCTGTAGAGTGTGTGTCTGTCTGGTGCTACTTCATCTTTACTGGGGCACAAGGCACATAACACTGAACTTTGATGAGATCAGCTGACCTCCAGACCTAAGCATTCATCAGGAATCTCTGATAATCTATTTAAAATGGTGGCTCTTGGGAAGTTGTATGTCTGAATGAATACTAATGAGGGTTTTTGAATTTTTATTTTTATTTATTCTTTTGAAAGAAGATGTTAGGGGAACCTCCTGATGATTCTGATATAAGCTTAACAAAAACTTTAGAGGCGACTCTTAAATAAATGTTTTGAAGGAGGCTGATTTCACTGTATTCATTATGTGACCCCTTCTCATAAGTATGCTTAGAAAATGCCACCAAGAAGAAAAACTTTAAAATATGTCCTCAAATAGATCTTATTGAGAGGGGTTAGTCACTATTTAACTCTTTGTAGTTTCACAGTGTAGCAAGGTAAGAAGAGATGAAACTAAGTGGGGCAATGAGGTCCTTAGGTGGCATGGCCCACTGTGGCCATGGAGAGGTATACCCACTGAACACCACAGAGTCCTGATGACTGAGGCCAATGTTTCAAACATCTCCAAGCTTGACAGTGACATGCAAATTAAAGGCTCTCTATTTTCATAAGTTGTAGGACTATGCAAACAAACAAACAAAAAAAAGGAAAGAAAGAAGAAAAACAAAGAAAGAGAAAGAGAGGGAAGCTATCACATAAGTTAGAAAAAAACCTCAGTATATTAAAAGCGCCTAGCTCAGGGGAGAGAAATAGCAACACAAAGCTAGGTAAGTTAGGATAAGAGGTCATTGGAAAGTCCCCGCCTTCCGTGATACACTGGGAGACTCCAGTCTTAAGCAGGACACATTCTCACCATGGGCAAGTGAACATCCATGATACACTGGGAGACGCCAGTCTTAAGAAGGACACATTCTCACCATGGGTAAGTGCACAGGGCATGGCTAGCTCGAGTCCCTTTTCCAGAGGGCAGTGAAGAGCAGTGACACTCAGAGGTCATGCTTTTCTAGAATGAACCGGGAATGTGCCTCACACAGACGAGAAATCTCTGGGTTTCCAGATACAGGAGAGAACCGTGATGGTTCTCAAATATTTTCAAGAATTTGAAATGAAACAGTTTTTTCCCCCTATTTTCTAATTTTCTAGTTTTCCTAGGAGACAGTCAAGGACAAAAGTAAAAAAGGTCAGAGATTTTGATTCAGTAAAACAATAAAATCCTGATTTTTCTTCCTTCTCGTCAACCCTCTTTTTCTGAGATCTGGAGATTTTCTAGCTGAGATTGGAAGACACCCTCCAGGGATGCCATAGTCCGGTCACCAATCAGCCTTCTCATTGGGTATAACCTCATGGGAAAAATCCTGTTTGCAGTCTGGCTGGACCAGGTGTTGCCCATTCTGTATCTCTACATGCTGTGCCTCCCTATCATAGACTCAGCATGCTGATGATTCTGTCCATGTGTTTCTCCCAGCTTGCCCCCTCAAGGTTCTGATAAATGTCCACTGAGCTAAATTTCTATGCAGAAGAATATCCAAGAGAACAATCATGTTCCAACTGAAGACATTATATTTATACATACAATTAGCTGAGAAGTTGAGATCAACAGTAAGGTACAGCCAGCATTCCCTTCTCTGGGCAGAAGCTTCCTCTTGTAATGAAACCTTCCCAGGTTCTGCCTGGTTCCCACTCATCCTCATACAAACCTGGTAATTTAGAGCTGATTGTTCTATTCCTTATTAGGGTTAATAGTTCATATAACTTTCAAGTTCATTAAACAAGCTTTGCAATTGTAGACTGAGAGATATTTTTAAAGATGTTATCTGTGGTCCAAACTTTCATAAAATTACTTATGTAGAGTCTATTTTCTTGGTGTTATTTTGAGTACTCCTCCATGCTGTGCATGCTCCCCTCAAGGAAGGCCACACTTAGTCTGATCAGAGGACAAGTCTCCCTCTATAAACATGCATCTATACACGTTATCTGCACATATATTTTATCAGGCCAGTGAGAACTCTGCCACATTTCTGCAGAGTCTCATCAGCAGATTGGTGATTATGAGGCAGGTGGCCTTGTGTGGTACAGAGCAGGAGAGGGACTCTTAGAGAAGGCAGTAGCCACAGTCAATCCCGAGAGGCTGACCGTGGCGCAACTGTTCATTGTTGTCAGTGTTCTTCAAGTTATTGCTCTTTTCATGCCCCCATTAAATGGATGTATCTATCATTGAGTTTACACGAAAGCAACCCTGCATGGAGACACATGGCTTAGCAGATTCCCTGCAAAGAAAATGCTGTTTGGAGACAATCCAAATCATGAAAGCAAAAGAGCGCTGAACTTTCTGCCAGCTACATTATGGGCTAAAGAGACAATGGCAATCAAATCAGATCTGTTAAACAAGCAAAACATAATTGGAAACTATCAGAAGGCTATTTGAAATCTGAAATCACAGTACCTCATGAAAAAGTTAAACCTCATCCAAGGTTACTATAGAGTTTTGGGGTTACTAGCCAATTACTGAACATTTTTATAATTAAAAAACTACTGTGTGTGTGTAGGGAGGCTATACCTTCAAAAACATTTTATTAAAAATGTGAATAATCAAAAAATTGAGACCACTGGCTTATTTCTATTTCTAAACATATTTAGTTCTGATTATTCTAGTTGTAGAAAGCTTAGAAATGCAAGAAAATATCAAAGATAAAATAATTTTTCCAAGTCCTTGCCACCATGAAATACACATTGTTAGCCCTTGTCTTCTGCTCTCTCCTGTCATGATGAATTCATATGAATGCCTTTCACAGAGGGGCTGCGTCTATAGACTTCATAGGACTAAACTCTGGGTCTCTGTCTATCATCCAAGACAAGCAGTCCAATAAGGTATATCAGGAATGCAGCCACATCCTGGGTACCGAGCCTAACAAATCTGGGACTAGTTTCACTTCCATGGTGGGCACATTATGATCTCATTCCAGATGATATGTGAAAGTCACATATGCCATCATGACTGAGCAGAAAGAGGCAGGGCAGCAATTTGTGCTTTCCGAATGTTTAAGTTAATTAGTGCATCTCAGCCATTAGTGTGATATGGCTGAGGAGCCATGCTTAGATGGCCCAGATGTCAGGGTAGTGGGCCTGTGCCACTTCCAGTAATCCCTAGAAACTTGGACTGTGTCCACCAAATGCCTTCCTTTAGGAACAAAACCAGAGTTGCACTGTCCTGGCTTATGTCAGTTCTGATGTGGCTCTTTTCACAGAAACCACCCTCAGTTTCACACTCTGAAGCTTCTCTAGGAATGTGTTCCTCATCCCCACACTGAGGCACAGTTGGTATTGAGACAATCTCACCACCCTTAAAAATACCTTCTGACCATCCGACTCGAGGCAGAGCTTCCCATAGGTCTGCAGGATTTCCATTTTTATCTAGGATTGGATGCATTAGCACCCTCCAGCTTTCTACCTGCTCCCAGGTCTGAAACCTGACGTCATATATCATGTGAACAGATGCAAAACCAAACTATTAGTTTTATCCCCTTCATTTTATCAGCCCCTCACGCTACTTCCCCACCACATAGCAAGTGTTTTAAGGTACTGTCCCATACTAGGGGAGGGGATCTTGTATGTAGAATAGCTAAAGAATACAGATTCTGTAAATGAAATAAAAACCCCTCTACCAACATTTGAGTTGATCCTAACTTGAATGTATTTGACTTGTATTTCTTTAAAAGGCTATTTTCTACATATGCTATGGATTGTCTTTCTTCTTGGAGCTGCTGACTTCATGGCTACTGTGTGACGTCCACTAATGCCTGGCCTGTGTGCATCAGCTAAGGTGGCTGCCTAACTTGAAAACCTTCGTTCATGGAACCACGGAGCCCGGTGACTTTCCTTTAAGAACCCCACACCCAGCCATGCAGTCTTTTAGGAACCAAGAAAGATGTAATGAACAGTGACAAAAGATGTCCAGTGAAGTGACCCACAGACAGGAAGTGAGCGGAGGGGCTCTGCTCAGTAGTCAGGATGGAGGGGACTCATGGAATGTGAGTCCTGTGAGTTCTAAAGTGACGTCTAATGCACAATCCGTCTGATTTCTTCACGCTACCTACCACTCTGCAGATGCAGCAGTGGCCTCGGCCGTCATCCTCCCCGCTCTTCCCTTTCCATCTTCTCTCCTGCTTCCCCGTACCTCAATGGTGTACTGCTCGAAGATGCGCAGCTGCAGGAAGATATCCAGCTTGATCTTCCGCTCGTGGAACAATTCTTCCATCTGCACCTGAGCATCATCCAGCTGCTGGAGGACAGACTCGATATGGCTGATAGAGCTAGTGTGGGGCGTCTTGTTGTTGGACACAGCTGAGTCCCTGTGGCAGAGCACGGGAAGAAGAGAGAGAGGGGGGCCTTGCTGTGTGAAAAGTGATGGAGGAGCAGGGTGGTTCTCCGCACCTGGGCAAAGGGGATGCGAATCAGGTTAGTCTTTTAGCAAACTCTCAAAGGGCCACTGTGGTCTGACACCATCTTCTTAGCAGGAAACCCAGAGATGAATGAATTTGCCCTTTTTGGAATTTATACCTTTATTTCCAAGATTTGCTGCTCTTCTATCCTCAAAGGGATAGAAGGAAATAAACCGAGAGAAAGGTCATAAAACATCAGAAAAATAAAATGACTCCATATACATGGGTAGTCTAAGATACAGCTTTAACACACACACACACACACACACACACACACACACACACACCAGAAAACATAAAGGTAGACAAAGGAATTTGAAAAGCAAAACCAAAAACCTTCCTATTTCTACCTCGTGGGACTGTTAAAATAAAATGGCATCATGGATACCAAAATTATCCGCCTACTTCACAATGTTGTGCTTATACTGTGGGCTGGTGTTCTGAAACAGACTTCAAGCCACAGTTAGGGAAGCACAGGATCTAAAGCCTGTAAACACGGTTTAGGTTCCTGCTCTGACCTATCTAGGATGCTGACCCTGGGAAATCACCAACCCCAGCCCCAGCAACCTCTTTTGACAAATGGACTTCATCTCTCCCTCCTCACCCACATTTTTGCCATGAAGTAGGCAGTTCTGTGAACTGTGGCCAGGCACAAGCAATGAGTTATGATTAAGCCTGAAAGGGTACAAGGAAGTATCAAGGGTTTCCCTAGGGCATAGTCAACCTGGGAGGTAAGGCTAGATCACATGGGCTGGGACAAGTAAGGATCAGAGAGGATGGGTTTTGGTTTGGCAGAAGGGAGGAGACTGTTCCCTCAGTGGTCCCTATAAAATAAGTAGGGATAAGAGACGAGATAAGTTGCAGAGTGGAGCCAGGTTACAAAGAGATGGACTTGTTCAAGAAAATGACTTTGGAGGTAGTGAGACCACCAAAGAGATACTTAGAGGAAAGTTATGGAGCTTATGAAACATAAATTCTGTAGAACCCTGAAGAAGCCCAAACTTTAAAATGTGAAATGAATCTGCACACATTCACCTTGTGACGCTTTGTTTCTTATGCAGCATAGGAGGTGGATGGACAAAGGAGAAAGCCACAGTGTACAGTTCTCTCCTTAGCGGTCCTGAAGGCCAGGTCCTCTTAGTTTGGCGTGTCTCAGAAGCAGCAGGGCCTGAGCACACACTATCTGTTCCCGAAGCTCCTAAGGGCTCTTATCAAGTCAAGTAGCACTCTTCCACTCAGAGTGCTACTAGGCCCACCTCCTCTCCTGCTCTTGGTGCATCAGAGCCGGAAACGGGCACAGTTTCTGTCTCCACTACTGTGTAAATACTCTAGTCATAAAAAGAACATGAGGTGTGGCTAATAATATTCACTGTGTGTTTGCCGAACGTCTTGCTATTGGGAGGACCAGGCTGTTCTCTCAGACACTCCCTCACACGGCCCCCCAGGAGGAAGACAGTGATTTCTGCCCTGGTGTACAGCAACGGCACAGCATCATACCAGGAATCACAGAGATGATCGACAGCTGCCTCAGAACTCTAAGGAAGCGTGCCAGAAACACCAAAGACACTGAGAAGCCATGCTCCCGAGGTAGATGAGAGACCCTGCCTGCGTTCTCTGAGCCCCACTAATGTCATACTCTCTGAAAGTTGGTGTCAGGGAGGGAAGTATATAAGATAAGAGTCAGGCCGTGGGCAAATGGATGTTACTGGGCTAGGCGAGAGTCAGGCCATGGACAAATGGATGTTACTGGGCTAGGCGAGAGTCAGGCCAGTGGATAAATGCAGATGTCACTGGAGCTCTTGGACATGTGTATATGGTACTTCCTAAAAAAATCCATCAATTTAAACATTGTGGAGCCATCACTACTCACATTGTGGTCTCCACAATCGCTGTGCAGCCTTCAGCCCTTGGGCACTACACAAGACTAGCAGTTGGGAAGAACATGTGGCTTCTGCAGGCTCAGCACTACAGAATAGATCCAGCCAGCCAGTTTGTGAAAAGTATTTCAAAGAGAAGACAAAACCATCATAGAATCCTACAGCTGGCAGAGAGTCCAGAGTACGTGCCTTAATTTTATAAACGAGGCAGCCAAGACTCAGCAGGCTAAGTGACTGCCCACTGGTTAGACTTTTCGTTAAAAGCAAATGACAGTAGAGCTTCCTAGGTAGGCAGACAAAACCGCCATGCATTATATATTCATGAAGATGAACGGGGGTGGGGGGAGGCAAAGAGGCTTGTTAGTATGCAATAGGAAAATTTAGTACATCTCGTGTGCATGTTTAGAATAGGAATGATTAATTTCCAACAGGAAAAAAAACTTGCCAAGGCCTCCTAAAGGTAATTTTTCATTGTTTATTTAATTGGACAATTGGTATGGGGGAAAAGCTTTCTCCAGTTGAAGTAATACCCTCAGGCCTGAGGGCTGGCCTGGGACTTGTTGATGAGATTATTTCTGTTTATAGCTGGCAGAGGTCCCAGCACTTGGCGATTTGGGGGCAGGAACAAGTCCCTGAGGGCAGGCATCATTAGCGCCATCAAACCTTATTTATGCAGCACCTGGGCATGGGACTGGTTGCTGAGGGCTCGCCTAAGGCTTAGTGACAGTTATCTGAGGAGTCAGTGCCCTTGACAGGGACAGAAACTAGACATTGACACCAACAGAAAACAATCAATGGTGTGGGCAATTCCAAACAAACACTCAGCTTTCAATAGGGTTTTCCTGTTTTACTCATTTATGTGTGCTAAAGTTGACAGTGAGGGAGTTTCATTACCTAGACAGTAAAGGACTGTGAGAAGGTCATAGTGGGCCTTCTCTACATCCTTAGGAACCCAAAGCAAAGCAATGGGGCTACAGAATTCAGAGCTCAGTCCAAGATCAAAGGATAGACATGAGGAGCAGAGGAAGCCCTGAGTGTGTGAAGGCCTGAGTGGGTGTGTGTTGTTGGCACGAGCTGGCCATATCAAAGACCATAGCCTCAGACCCACGGGAAAAAGGCAAGGCCTCCCCACACCCTACAAGATGAGGCTCAAAGGGATGGTATCCTCTGGTCTGTGTGGATGGTGAAAATAAATGTACAAAATGTCCACTGTAGATTTCTCCCTTTGGATATTTATGGTCTGAAGACTGCTCCCCAATAGAGGCTGCTATTACTGAGATTAGCTAAACCTCTCTCTTTGATTCAGGTGTATACCATAAACCCTGCCTCCTTCTTTAGCTGTCTGGAAGAGCCCCACTTCTATGTCTGACCGTATAAAATAAACACACTGAGCTTCCAGAGCGGCTGCTGAGATGTCTCCATCAAAGACCCTAGTTCACTTGACCCCAGCTCTTTTTGTGTCTGTGTATTTTCTTTTCTTTGTTCCCTTCATTCTCCATCCCTGGAGCTGTGCTGGATGCAACAGCTGGATAACACTGCATTTAATAATGTGTATCTCTCTGCATGGCCAAATATGTCATTATTCTTAATGAAAATGTCACTCTTTTTATCGATTATTGAATATCATCAAATAATACTCCAAAGCATTAGAACTTTCTTTGAATGCTTCAGTCTAAACTCGAGCTGGATGTGGTAAAGGCATCTGTACGTCTTACAGACAAAGCAATGGAAGCTCACACAAGACCATAAAGCAGGCTGTGGTGAAGTCAAGACAGAGACAGGACTTATCTTGTATCTAGCCCGAGGTATTTCCCACTGGAAATCACTGCCCATGCTGACCTGGCCTCGGTGGGCTCCCCCAGGGAGGGAGGCGCTGACCTGAGCTGTTGTATCAGGTCTTCGCCTTCCTTGATGACATTGAGAGTGGCATCCAGGGTGGCGGTCTGCTGCTGTTGGAACTGTTTGATCAGTTCCTGGACTGCATCCACAGAGTCTGCACAGACATCCTCCAACATCTCCTTCTGCAGGTCTTCCATCCATGTCCACAGCTGTGTGGGAGAGAGCAGAGACTCTACTTAGGGCTGAAGAGAGAGATCAGTGCTGGGGCAAGGGCAACAAAACCTGGAGAGGTTACATCCTAGACCAAGAGCTGCTGTCATCATCAGCATACCTATGGGCCAGAGTGTGTTTCTACACTGATACTCGGTACCCATCTTTGCCAAGTTCACTTCATGAGTATTGACACTGCCTAAGGATGGGAAAACCAAATATTTCAGGGAAACCTGCAGGCCTGTTTGAGCAAATTGATGATTACTCATCTTTGAGTGACCAGGATGGACAGGAGACTGGAGTAGACAAACATTTTATCTTTTAGAAAAGAGCAAGTGGACGGTTCTGCACACTTCCTCTAGGCAGCTAGAGATTTGCTTCCTGGAAATTGATCAAGATATTGTATAGAAATTGATCATATTGCAAATATTCAGAAGGATGCCACCTGGTAAGATCCAATTAATGATAAAGTGTAGCCTATGTCCTGCTAAACTCTTGTTCTTTTTACCATTGCTAGTTTATTTAGAAAGTTGGTAGTAAAGGTGCAGCTTCTCTACATTTCAGTGAGAGTGTAAAACATTTCCACTTTCTATTTAAGATGGTGAAATGGGGCTAAGATGACATGAGCAGACAGACAAGTTTAAAGAAGCCAAACCTAGTGTTTTGAATAAATGAGCCCAGAAGCAATGAAGGACCGGAGGAATTACTAAGAACTTATTCACTAATTGTTTGTTCACCTAGCAAAATGTGTCTTTTATTTCTAGACCTCCGGATCCAATGGAGCTGTATCATGGCCCATTGCTCCCTACTTGAATACATGGCCCCTGCTCTGTCCATTCTTTCTCCTAGAACACACATGGTTCTAAACTAAAATCGCTATACACAAAAGGATGGGACTAATTTGAGAATCTCTGGGACCTCATTAGGATAGAGAGGTTAAGAGAGCCCTTTAGTGATGAACATGTTAGCCTTATTAGTTTAACCAGTGAAGCCAGAATGGTCTGCCAGAGCTGCTGTCTTTCATGATTATCGGGGTGCCAAAGAAAAGGGCAACCAAGAAAAGCTGGAGGGAAAGGGATAGCCAAGGAAGAAAAATGGGGAGGGGTGGGGTGACGATAGTGGCAGTAAGGTCTGTGGATGAGTGGTTTACATTCTCACTTCTCCCTGCTGAATGGTTGCTTGGTTGCATGTGGCAATCTTTCGGGATGCTGTAAGGAAGCATCATCTCCACAGGCAATCTTCCCCCTTAGCCACTTGGAAGAGATTGTTTTATTCTGCTTTGTTGTTTTATTTCTGACACTAGCTTTTGTTTCTTACATAAATACCATGCCAGTTTGGTAGTTGTAATGGAAGATGACATTGTTTCGCTCTTGAGACCATCATCCTTTCTGAAGACTCAACTGATGTAGTTGGAGTCTGGGGAGGCAGGTCAACAAACGTGCACATATGTGTTTGTGATGTATGGGTTTCTATGAGAAACAAAGGGTGTATAGACTGATTTCACAAGGAAAGACACAAAATGAATTGGGCATTTAATACAGCTGTCTAATTAAGAACTGATATTGTTACTCTGATCATATTTAACTTAATACTCATATTCTTATTACAAAAAAATCTAAAAAATGTTACTTTGAATGCCCAGGGATGACAATACTCCCATGGAAACACAGCAAGAAAAGAGAATTCTGTCTGGACAGTCTCTGCAGACAGATGATCTGGACTCCAAGGCCTTGTCTCAGGATGTGGGCTAGGACATTTCTCCCTTCCCCAGCTCTCTAGACTGGCAACCTGCCTGTTGCCCATGTGGACTTAGAAAAAGGAGATACTCAAAGATTTGTGTAATCTGTGCTGATCTCTGGGTGTATAGGAAGGACCCAAGCATATTTCTGTCATCTCTCTTTATCAAGTAGTTCTTCTCTTTAAGTAACTATTAAAAATATATGGTTTGATACAAATGCAATACTCATAAAGTTCTCAAAAATAAAATAAAATAAAGCAAAATTAATAATAAAAAGCTGTGCTTTTTGAGGGGTATCACACAGATGCAAAATGCTTGCTAATAGGATTATTCAAGGTTGCATATCAAAAACAGAAATTGATATTAAAGATTTATTTCATAATTTGTGTGTGCTCATGTTTTTGTGAATGTGGATGTGCATACAGATGCCCACAAAGGCTAGAAAAAGTTGTCAGATCTCTTAGAGCTGAAGCCACCTAATATGGGTGCTGAGAACCAAACTCCGGGTCTCTGAAAGAGCAACACACACTCTTAACTACCGAGATATCTTTCCAGTCTACAAGTATAATTCTTAAGAATCAAGCATGATGCCTTAAACTTCTTGATAGCCTTTATTATATGTGATCAAAATTGTGGTCATGCTGGATGGTTATATAATAATCTTCGACCATTTGGGTTCTCAAGTGGCCACGTAATACTTTACTACACTGGTTGCACTATGATTTGTTAGGCCAATCATTTAGTGTGAAACATTTATGTAGTCTCTAATTATTCAAGACTGAATAACATTGTAATGAAATGAGCAGATGATTTTAGTTATCAGAATCCTATGGTTGAAATAATTCACATAATAAGGCCAATAGGATTTAAAAAAAACTTTTAATCTGAGGAAGAAATGAGATTGAATGTTATCTTTTTCATATCCTCTATTTCCTCTCTGATCCTACTTAGAGTAAACCTTTTGATGTGGGAAGCAGACAGAGGTAAAATTATGAACTTCGGTCTGCAGAGTCATAGGGAATCTAAGGTTAAATCATTTATAAAGATGGACATTCAGTTCTCACACAGAAATCTCCCATAAATGGAGTTTCCATTCCATAAAACTTATATCCCATGATAACATTCTATTACATGTCAGCACTAGGACAAACCTTTAACAAATTATTGGAGGAAGAATGGAAGAAAAGGGGGAAGTAAGCTGGAAGGAGCTGGCCTTAGCAAAGCAGTGGGGACCTGCAATAGCACCAGGGCTGCTCAGGGCCCCAGAACAAAGCTGAGCAGGTGTTCCTTCAGTAACTACAATTCACTGAGCCGTGGCAAGCCAGGGTCCTCTAAGAAATTAGTATACTAGTAGATGTTTGTCTTAGAGACAAGCAGGAGTCAAGGCATAAATGGCCATGGCACCAAGGAAGGGGCTTACTTACAAGGTTTGTGAGGTGGCCAGTCTTGAGAGGTATAAAACAACCTGGAGAATAAAACCCTAGGAGCCCTTCATCAGAACAGGGGAGCTTGTGCCCACCTATCCACCCTGTTCCCTTTATTTTTATTGTCCAGAGAGATGAAATCAAAGAACTGGGGTGAATGAAAATATGTGTGGCTGTATGGATGTCCCTCTCTTTCCCTCTCTCCCATTTCCTTGTTTTTAGTGAGACCACTAGGATCCTGTTGTCAAAGAATGCTAGCAGGCCTACATTTCTCAGTCATGACCTACTTCCTCATCAAGACCCTGAAAAGGAGGAGGAGATAGAGGAGGAGGAGAAGGAAGAACAGAGGAGAGGTGGAGACTAGGAAGAAAAAGACAGCTACAGACAGCAGTTACAAATCAAGCAATGCACAGGTTTGCACATTAATTCACAAATCTGAAATCCAAAATGCTCTGAAGATGCCAAATCTCTCATGCTGTTATTTCAGATTTTGGTATCTGGTATGTTGAACAGGAGTTCAGAAGGTGCTTGAAGCCTCAGCTGTACTACTAAGACACTCTATAACCTTAGACAAGTCTCTTTCTTAACATTCCTCATTTGAGATTATGGCTAATAAAATCTATAAGTTATCACGAAGATTAAACAAGGTGACGTATTTGGCTAGTAGCAGGTATTTAACAACACCAGAGCCCAGTACACATTTACAATGTTAGACTTAAAATGAGTCAAACCTTAGATGAAGAAAAGCACCTACACTACTTCAGGCTTACTTATTATTATTAATTATTATTATCAACATCTAATGGGGAAGAGAAAAATGAAACAAACAGAAGGAGAATTTGGATTTATGATAGAACTTAGAGCACCAAATCTGTTTAAATTATTTCATAAAGAAGGGAACCTAGGGCTGGGGACACAGACCTGCACAAGTTCAAGTAGCTTCCTAAGAGAAGATCAGGAGCAGAATCCCAGTCTTCTCATTCCACTTTCAGAAGCCAGGCGATGCAGCTGGATAGTTTTCCCAGAGACCAGGCTGCCAGGTGGGGAATATCACTGCCATGGTAACTGGTGGCAGACAGCCTCCAAGCAGGCCACAACCCAGCTCTGGAGGAGTGTGACTCCTGTTCATTCACACTCCATTGTTTTGCCCCCCAAAAGCCCTTAATGACGAGGGCATCCTCATGCCTTTGATTTCTGAGATTGTCATTGAGAGTCAAGCAAGCTGACAGTTAGGCAGGAAGCCCCAGATTAGAGTTAATCCCCTTGCTTTACAGACACTCATCTGAAAGTGACTGTGGGCTCTGTGGAGATGAAGCAGAGCCACCTCCAGTGAGCTCACCAGGCCTTGATCTGCCCAGAGAATCTCAGTTTAGAAAACATTATCTTTGCATGCTTTTTCCCTGATAGGCACTGCAATGACCCACAGTGGTTCTGACAAGTGTCAGAAGAGCCCATGGATTGGTGTTGGCTTCTTAACGCACTCCCCAAACCAAAAAATCAACTTAATTAAGTAGGGTTACTTTTCTTCCTGAGCAGCAATCAAACCTTAATTAATACCCTATTAAAATGAATTCCTAGGGGAACATAAACACGCATCCACCAAATGAGTTCCTCTGCCAAGGATGTTACCACACGAGATGTTAAATGGACCTCCTTCCTGTCCACTTACTCAGTGGCAGAGTGCCCCTTGGTAATCAGAAATGGAAAGCAATCACAGGCTTGCCACCTCCTCCTCCTAGGGGACCTCCACCCTGCCAAGCACTTTGCAGGCCCCCCCCACCACTCCCCTTTCCTTTCTCCAAGTGATGAATGATTCTGTCTTGGGTTTATCCAGATGATGTGAAGGACATCTCAGTCTCACTTCCCTTACTGCCTATCATTTCTATTCCAGACAAAGTAAACATCAGTTTTAATACCCACCTTCCTGACCCTGAGCAACAGACCCTATGGTTAAGACTCAACATTTTAAAGGATCTATAAAATAGAGCTAGTGAGATGGCTTGGTGGGTGGGAGTGTTTGCTTCCGAGCCTGATAACCTGAGTTTGAGCCCAGGACCCATGTGCTGGAAGGAAAGAGTCAACTGGGGCAGGTTGACCCCTGACCTCCATAGTTATGCAATGGTACACACAGTATTTTACTCCTCCCCCCACAAATAACTGTAATAACATTTTTATTTTAAGAAACCTGTAATATCAGAATAGAATATACTTGCAAAGTCAAAATGCTCCTTGCTGGTAGCAAGACACCTGATCAAAGTACCGTAATTGATTTCTGGCAGGAAGAAGCAACAAAGAAAAACAGGTTATGTGGTAGTACATTTTTGTTCTTAAAGCTCCTCTTTCACCTTCTATTTCTATACCAAAGGTTTTGAAATTCCTTGAGCTGTGGGCAGAACGTTCCAGTTTAAGTTCCTAAAACCACCTACCTGCCTCTATCGCTCTTCCTTCTCTTGAGAGGATGGGAGAGGATTTGGTAGTGACCTACAAGCAGGTTATCAGACACTATCCCATAGCCCCTTAGGACACTGGGTAGGAGTGCAGTTCACTTTCCCAGGAAGCCAAACTAACCCCCCCCGG
>LOEQ01001357.1:365998-376053 GCA_001685075.1 Bramus lutescens
TAAGTGTCTTTCAGCCATTTTAGATTCCTCTGTTGAGAGTTCTCTGTTTAGGTCTGTACYCCATTTTTTTTWAATTGGATTATGTGTTCTTTTGCTGACCAATTTCTTGAGTTCTTTGTATATTTTGGAGATCAGACCTCTGCCTGATGGAGGGGGAGGGGCTGAAGTTTCTTAACAAGGTACAGGTGCTAAGACGAAAATGACTACCAAGTAAGGATAACAATAGCTAGAGTAAGCAGGTATTTTCACCTTGCCAAGAACTATCCTAAAATCTTACACATAGTTCTCCTCTAATTCTCACGATAACTTGAGAATTGATTCACTTTTTTCTCATGTGAATAAACCACAGAGAATTGCTGGTAAAGGGTACATGGCTTCAAAACGGTAGAAGCAGCATTACCCTGCCCTGCCTTTCCCACAGTAGAGGCAGGCGTCTGAGGATAGGTTATGGTTTGTCAAAAGAGGAGACGGAAGGTCCAGACACAAGACACTTTTTTTATGTCCAGGGGACTGTATGTTTATCCTGTACCACAGCCATTATCACACAGTAAAGGAACCATGTGTGTCCAGGCCACCTTGTATTGTCATTTGAACACTATAAAGGAAAGTTCTATATCTTATTCATCTTTGGCATTTCTAGGCCAGACACTGGGTCTGGTCCACAGCGAGTATCTATCTACTAACTGTTTACGGAGTGGACAAGAATAGAGGTGTGTGAGTGTGGAATGCCCAGATAACTGAGTCAACCTAACTAAAATTGGTTGGGTCTGTGCCCAACCTTCTCTCCGATTATTACCTGAAAGAGCTTCTCAAATTCAATCCAGCAGATCTCCTGCCTACTTAAAAGTGTTTGGTGGTTTCCCATCCCCTTGGGACAGATGCCTTAGCATGGCATGTGGGGCCTTTCTTCATTTGAGCCCGGTTTTCCCCTTCTGCATTAATGCACATCACCTCCTATAAACTATCTTTAGATAAACTGCTTGCCTTTCCAAAACTGCTGGCAATGACTAGCTTGTGTGTGGTAGCATCTATTTCTTCTGGTCGGGATGCACTTCCTTTGTTTTTCTACATGACTAACTCTCACTCCCCTCTTAACACCCTGCCTCAGCAGCACTTCCTCTAGGAAGTCCTCCCTTATACCTACTGTTTTTCTGGAGGCTGACTTATGAGTCCTTTTCTGGGTTTCTGAAAAAGTGATCTATACCATCCCTCACTCCCATGGTACCTGCCATATTCTCCCCTGCTTAGGTCCAGATGATGTCTTCCATTTTTTTATTACTTAGCACTAACAAAGTGTTCCATAAACATTAGTGAATAAATTAATACATCAATCAATCCCCACTAATTCTAATATTCTACTCTGGTCTTCATAAATTATCTGATATAAGACTTTACGTGTTAAAACTCATGTTTTGTTGTTCATTCCCAACTAGCTGATCCTATCACCTGGTTAATTTTTGAAATAAGAACCTGTTTAGAAGATATCAATTGAAATATTACCAAAGACGTACACTGACCCAAAATTGGGACAAGTATTGACAGAGACATAAGCTCACCTTCTCATCAAGTCAACCATGGGTACTGCCCCGGGCGAGACTTGACCTCACTCTGACATAACTGTTGGCATGTATCAGTGCCCCAGTCTTAGAACCATGCCTTGGGCTTGAGCCCTTGCCTATGTTTCCCACCTGACATGCCAAAAAAGACATTCAGGGCTGGGATTTTGATCTCTTTCAGCTGCTGGGTCTCTCATAGAGGGCTTCTGGTAGCCAGAGCCCCTGAGTCACAGATTTGGGTCATTCAGTTGGTTACAGGCTCTCTTTTACTGCTCCCACTTCCTCTCTGCATCAGACAGGTGACAGTCCCCATAATTTAGCTCTTAAATCTAAGCTAGGCTTGCTCCTAGAGTCTTGCCTCATTACCTTTTTGTTTGCTCCCTAGGGATGCAATGAAACACTCTAGGCAATTTATCCACAACTACAGGAACTCCAGCAGCACAGACTTTGCTTCTGATTTCTTGGGACAGAGCAGACGGGCAGGGGATATGCCTTTTAAAAGCTAGGGGTGGAAGAGATACTGGATGAAAACCTGTGTGTAATTAAGAGTCAGTTTCCATGGTAATACGGAATTAGTTCTTTGGCTTTATGCCCTGGGAGGAGAAGGTACGAGGCCTAGAAGGAACTCTTTTTATTCTAGCGCTAGTGCATCCTGGAAAGCAGGCTAGGTGGAGGACCGGTAAGGGACACCTCCCTGACACTTCATGATTATTTTCAATGCCCCACACCTAGAACCAACATGATTTGAAGGACAATACACAAAGGAGTACATGCATTGAGGTGAAAGAAGCCACGAAAATATGGGCACTGGGAGAGCAGACCTGTCGATAAGTTTGATTATGAACTGTAACAATCAAGATCATGTCCCAAACCTTATACTGGGATAGCGCTTAACAGATGAAAATAAAATCTGCTCCTTCCTTACCCTTTCTGGGATGGATCAATCTCTGCACATGAAGCTACCTGAGGCTAGAAAAGAGACCACAGAAAGGGACTGGAAAATGGTACCCAGGATTCACACAGGGCTAGACATAATATCTGTTCCCACCACTCAGTCCTAAACCCTCTGGATTCATGGGATATTGGTACTCAGTAGGGTCTTGCTTTGAACAGGTAAACTTACACACTGCTTTGGTCTTGCCTATCAAATTTTAAGTCTTAAAAGGATCAAACTTTTCCCAAGCCACTTAACTATATCCCAGAGAACTTAAGAGATTTATAAAACTAAAAATACTCAGCAAAGGCCAAGGCAAATTTCACACTGTCTAGCATAGAAAAGAAAAAGAAAAAAGTCTGCAGGCCTACAAAAAAGAATGTGGAAAACAACCCATGTGAAGAGAAAGATACATCACTTAAAACAGACACAGAATTTATATATATGTTAAAAATAGTAAACAATGATAAATAAAAATAACCTGCTGTCCATGCATTTCACATATCCAGAACACAGAAGACAAGAAACAGAGTCGTTTGACATTTTACTCTTAGTGACAGCAAAGGCACTGGGTCACATTAGCAGCAGATTATACAACTGCAGAAGACAAGCTTACTGAGCTTAAGACCCAGGTAAAAATTTGGGTGTGGCAATGTGCATCTAAATACCCCAGTTCTGGGCAGCAGAGTCAGAAATAGTTCTGGGCCTCATTGACCAATCAGAAGCTCCAGATTCAGTGAGAAATCCTGTCTTAAAAATAGGATGGAGAACATTAGAAGGGACACACACCCAATATTGACCTCTGGCCTCCACTTATGCACCCTCTCTCCAAATACCTCCCACTGCCATATACAGCCACTGCTGTGGAATACTCCTTTGCACTGTGTGAATATATGTTGCTGTGCTTGGCTTAATAAAGAAGCTGGCTGGCCAATAGGAAAACAGGATAAGGTTAAGAGGAGAGCTAAACTGAGAATGCTGGGAGGAAGAAGGGCAGAGTCAGAGTAGTCACAAGCAGACGCAGAGAGAAGAGCAAGCTGGACATGCCATACTGAGAAAAGGTACCAAGCCATGTGGCAAAGCATAGATAAGAAATATGGGTTAATTTAAATGCAAGAGTTAGCTAGTAACAAGCCTAAGCTATTGTCTGGACATTTATAATTAACTTTAAGCCTCAAAATGATCATTCAAACTGAAAACTCCACAGTGCAGCAGCAGGGGGTGGGGGATTGAAGAAGGAAACAGGAGCATCTCTAGGAGCTTGGGACCAGCTAGTGTGGTGTATGTAACAGTGGACAGAGTGTCTCAGACAAAGTGGAAGGGTGAGGGGCAACATCTGGAATGTCTTCTGACCTCCACATGTGTACTTCAGCATGTACCTGTATCTACCATGAATGTGCATGTACACACACATACACACATGCACTCACACACCACACACACACACAAAAAATAAAGGAAATTCTTCAGAAGAAAGAAAAATGGTGTTATATGGAAAACTGTATTTACACCTTTATATCCAAGAATGAAGAGCACTCGTAATGCTAACTACACTGATAAATGTGTCTTTTTCTTACCACTTATATCTCTTTTGCTTATAATTGACTGTTTAAGCAAAAACAATTAGCAATCCAGTGTGGGATTTATAGTGTAAGTATATGTAAAATATCTGACAACAATAGCACAGAGTTCTAGAAGGTAATGGAAGCATGCAATGTAAAAATGGTATCACTTGTAAATAACTGTGATAAGTTAAAATCCCACCTACTTAAAGTAACTATTCAAAAAGTTAGGAAGCTAACAAAGGAGATAACATCCATCATCGAAAATATTCAATTCATCCAAGCAAAAGGCAAAACTGAGGAGGGAGAAGCAACATCATCACCAATAATAGACATAACCAAATGGAATAAAAAACAAGATAAGAGATTTAAACCCACATTAAGTACCAACTGTCAAAATACCATAGCCCAAAACAGAACTGTCATGCTGGATAAAACAATCAAGTACAAACTCTATACCATGCAGCACAATGTCCTTTAAATAGGTAAGTAGGTTTGAAGTGAAAAGGATTTAAAAATAGCACGATAACCAAAAGAAAGCTGTGTGGTTATATAAACACCAGATACAGCAGACTTGGGAGTAAATGATATCACCATGGAAAAAAGGAGGTCATTTCAGAATGATCAAAGGATCAGTTTATCAAGTGCACTGAATAATGCTAAGCATTTATGTGGATAAAGACAAAGGTTCAAAGAGCATGAAACAAACACTAATAATTATGCAAAGAGAGAGCTACAAATCCACAATTACAGCCAGAGGTTTCATTCCCTCTCTTAGTAAGAAGCAGGGAAGCAGATTTGAAGACCCTCGGCTGGCTTGACCTACTTGACTTCGATGGAAAATCTGATCAACTACAGAGGAACGCATATTCTTTCTGAGGGCTTGAGAACATTCACCAGGAAAAAGCCTATTTTGTGCCATAATGGCAAAGTCAAAGGGTGTAAATCACCTGTTTTTCTGGCTATACAATTAAATTAGAAATTAATGATGAAAGTACCTGTGGAAAATCTCTTCACTATTAGATATTAAATAGTATGTGCTAAGTAGCCAGCAAGTTAACCCAGGTGCCCACACTACGCTGGCCTTGTGTTAGGGCTTTTACCTACAAAATCTCCAAGTTTGGGGGATCAAGCATAGATAGGCACTATTAATTTCATCTTTAAAATGAGAAATCTGAGGTGCCAAGGGTTGAGAGTCTCTTATTTCTAGAATGTTACATAATGACAAGCCAAGCCAAGTCTTTAACCTACAAACCTCTACTGCAAACTTTTCACTGAACCATCTTTTCCAAATTGCACTATAAGCTTTCCATCTCTTCTTTCCATCATGACTCCGCCTTACACTCTCTCTGTTGGGCTAATATTCTAACTGCGACACTAGAGCCATGTACTGGCAGCTGCCTTTGTTGCTGTGGCTCTGAAACACATCTCCGGTGCACACACACTGAAACACATCTCCGGTGTACACACACTGAAACACATCTCCAGTGCACACACACTGAAACACATCTCTGGTGCATGCACACTGCTTTCCAGAGGGAAGCTCATTCTTCCCGCAGGAAGGACTCCCAGCTCAGGACCCATCAGGGTACCTACTGGGCCCAGTGCTCTCCTTTCAGTGGTCATTCAAACTGAAATCTCCACCATGTAGCAGAAAGACTGAAATGGATTCTCCCCTTCAATGCAGGCTGTGCACATCTCTAAAATGAATGGCTGGAGAAGAGTTCTTTGTAAGTGATATGTCCCAGCTCCATTTAACACTAGAAATATGTCTTCCCTGTAAATGGAAGTCATGTTACCAGGATAAATTTAAAGCGATTCACTTGAGCATTTAATATGCCTGAAACATAGTACTAATACCCCATAGCACATATACCCCATAATCAATGAGGGCAATAGAGGAAAATGTTTCTCAGTGTGTAATGTGGAGCACCAGGCAGTTCCCTATCTGGCTTGTGTGGAAGTTACAGGGATGGGCACTGACAATGGAAGAGTGGCCTATGGTGGGAAAAAGAGGAGGAAGCTGTTTCTGACTACCAAGGATGAACTCACCAGCCACACTGCATTTGCTGGAAGGGCATCTTCCTACATGCTCCAAAGAATGGGGGGAGCAAACAATAGCTGCCTCCATGAAGACAACTTCTAAGTCCAAATAAGGCGTGTCTAATGAGGAGTCCTAGCCAGATGCTCCTTAAATTGGACACTGTCCATACAAATCTTCAGTTATAATTGGGATTGATACCAAAAATAACTGTGGTAGATGCCAACACTTCCCAACAGAAATACTTGGGGCAATGTGATCATCTCTGGGAACCTAAACACCAACTTCATCACTTGTACATATGTAATGAATCACCCTGTCCATTCCCATATATATCTCAACTTGCTAGAGAGTGTTTTCTTCTTCATATCTAAAATGCTTCAGCACTTTTCTGTGAACAGTTTATTTTTAAAACTTTGAATTTCTTTGAAGTTTTATTTTCCTAAAACAAAACTCTGTTAGTCTGTTATTGCTGCTAAACAGAATGCCTGATTAGTTTATAATGAACTGAACAGTAATTCATTGGTTTAAAGTCCTGAGTTTCACTGTGTCACCTGAAGGCAGAAGGTAAAAGAGTCAACAGTGGGCTAAATTTGTTCTTTCATAAAGACAAGAATCCCACCTAGGGTGACAGAGCCTTTAGACTGAGTCAACTCTTAAGTGCCCCACCTCTTAATATTGCTGCAACAGAAATTAAATTTCAACATGAATTTTGAAGGGGACAAGCATCCAAACACTAGCAGTAACTCTGCATGGTTAATAGGTGAACCCAAAGGCCATTGAGATGGTTTAGCAAGTAAAGGCACTTGCTGCCAAGTCTGAAGACTCGAGTTTGATCTTTAGAACCCACATGATGGAAGGACAGAACTGACTGTACAAACTGTCCTCTGATTGCTACACACATGTGCCGTGGTGTGTGTGTGTGTGTGTGTGTGTGTGTGTGTGATACATTAATGTAAAAACATGAATGATCCTAGGTCTAGGCCTAGAAACCCTAAGAAAGAACAGCAGTTGTTCCTTGCTAGGGTATCCACACTCTCATCGATTCTTTTTTCCTTTCTAATCATCAGTCGCCCTCTCCACTTATACACTGGTCTTCAAAGGCACTTCCAGGGATGCTGTCTTATCATGGGCTAGAACTGAATGCCTAGGTGCTCTCAGGAAAGGGAGAAAGGAAAATACTGAGAATCAACTATAGGCAAGTTATCCATTAGAACAGCAACAATGAAACTGTACTTTTCAAGTAAAGGAATGGCCAATCCCAGAGGCTGTGGCCATGAGTTACAAAGAACAAGTGGACAGGAATTACCAGGTTCAGCCTGTAAGAAAAGCCCAGTTAAGATTCCAGAAAGTATGGCGGCCTGCATGGGACTGAGGCATAATGAAAGAAAGGCTTTCCCACGACTCCACCGCATTTCACCTTCAAGGGATAGAGAAGAGCAATGGAGGACAGATACAGAGCTGGGAGAGCCTGGGCTAGTACTGAGATCAAAAAACAAGAAGTATGGCATAGAGTAAAGAGAGACTAGAAGCCGGAAGTTGGCCCAGAGCTGCTGCATGGGACAAACCAAGGGAGACACTAGGGCTCAAAAGGTGAAAGCATGCCATGACATACAGACACACAGATCTGAAGATCTCTCCCCACTGAGCTGGCTCACCCTGTGGCCAGCTGGCCTTTATACTGCTGCCGAGAAGCAGCTCACCATCCTGCAACTGGATAGCACAGCCCCTGCTCCTCTGCTCACATCCCCTGACATGCACGCCTTGACTCTACTCAGATCGGCGAAATACTGAGTGGGCACATGAAGCCTCTTCATGAGAATGTGCACAAAAATCCTGTAAAGGTGAAGAACCCAGATGCAGATACGTAGCATGCCGGTGGTCCTGTTCCTGTGGAATTTCATGCTCCTGTGGAATTCTTGAAGCCAGAGTAGCAAGCAGGTGGCATGACAGCAGCCACACGGCTCAGAATGAGGCCACCTGCTGCAGGGNGGGGATGCACCCAAAGCAATGTTCTCTCTAGAAAGACGGAACTTCCAAGTGTTGCTGTTTTTCCTGTTTTCCATATTCTATGTTTGGCTGTCCGTGGGAGGCAGTGGGTGTGACAGAGAGAAGGCAAGGGCTTTGGAGAGACAAAATAGCTTGAAAGTACTGCTGAAAACTTGAGGGCTTGTGGAATTCTTTTTCTCTTCTGCCCCACCCCTAAAGAGACAAAGAGCAAGGCTATGCCTGGTCCAGGGAACAGTAGGGTCAGATGACAAAATGTCAGAAGCACAGGCCGAGGCCCACATTTCTAACACCCCCACCTGGTGTAATATCCCAAACCCTTCCCCTTGTCTGGGTCACAAACATCCTTGTAGGTCAGGGTGGTCACATCTTAGAGGTTGACAGTGGCCCGCAGCTTCTGCGCTAAGGTCGCTGGTCCTCTTACTGACAGCATCCCTGCACACCCTACCCTTGCCACAGTCTTGGTGTGTTCACACCGCTCTGCCCTTAGATCACACGGCTTTTAAATAAAAGAAATCTCCAGGCATCAGTTGGGGGTTTTGGTGTGGTCCAAGGTCAAGATGCTAGCAGATTTGGTGTCTGGTAAGGGCTTGGTTCTGGGTTCACATGCGGTATCTTTTTGCTGCATCATAGTACGGAGGAAGTAATGCCATTCAAGGGACTTGATCACTTCTCAAAGGCCCCACTTCTAACATCTTAATTTTGTGGATTAGGTGGGAATTCGGAGACAATACCAACACTCAGGCTATATAGCGCCTCTTTCCTATCCTAGCTATCCTCTCAGGGGTGATGCACAGATGATAAGGACCACTTTCTCAATAGTACCCCAACTCAAGTTGTGGGTTGGATTTCTCCTTCTTGGAAGGGCTCGTCCAGGTTGAGTTCTGTCCTCCTCACAAGAAAGACAGGTTGATCCTCTCTTAGCACCCGACAGTGTAACCTTATTGTGAATAATACTACAGATTTAGCCAGTTAAGATTATATTGAATAAGAATAGAATAGCCCATTATAGAGTATGACTGCTTTCACATCAAAAGACATCATGGAGAAACAGATACTTATCATGTGGCATGAAGGTTAAGACTGGAGTGTTATAGTTACAAGCCAAGGAACACTAACACTATGCCCAACTGCAAGGACCTAGGGATAGCTTGAATTTAGAACAGATTTTCCTAAACAGAACTCAAGAAGAACTCAACCCAGCAGATATTTGAACTTGGATTCCTAGCCTCCAAAATTGTGAGGAAATACATATCTGTTGTTTCAGTCCCTCCATATTATGTCGTGTTGCTAAGGTAGCCCTGGGAAGCACATATCACCCCTGTCTTGCATATAGCAGGACCATCGACAGCATCCTGCTCCATCCCACAGGATGCCCTTAGCAGCTTCTTTCTCAGACACAGCAGTCAAATATATCTCCAGAAGCAGGCAAATGTCTGAGAAGGGGGACAAAACTGCCTTCCTGTTGAAAACTACAAGGTCACAGGGGAAGCCCCTTTAAGAGAGCCATCCAATTCTCAGTGTTTCTTCGCTACTCTTTCAGATGGCTAGAGCCTGGAGAAACTATCCAGTCATGTGGCTCTTGTGGATATGGATGAGAGAGCAGTAAGGGCTGGTAGTGGGTAAAGAAAGCAAACGTGGAGCCTGGTCCCAAGGTACGTAAGTCAAGATGGATTGATTCCAGTCACTTACCAATGTTAAGATCAGCTCAAATCCTGACTCGAATTCAAGGGTAACCTGGCACAGGGGCATGCACCTGTATCCCACTGCTGAGAGTCTGATGCGGGAGTAACATGAATTTGAGGCCAGCTTGGGCTATGTAATAAGCTTCTCTTTTGGTGTGGGAGAATTGTCTGTATTCTGTCAATCATGTATTTTAATAAAATGCTGATTGGCCAGGCAGGAAGTATAGGCAGGTCAACCATACAGGAAGTAGAGGCGTGGCGATGAGAACA
>LOEQ01001358.1:8557-18974 GCA_001685075.1 Bramus lutescens
CAGCAATAGTAGAGAGAGGCGGATTTCTCTGCTTTAGCTCCATGTGACACTTGCACAACAGTTGGAAATGAGCGCAGTTCACTATCTCCAAGTAGTCATTGTGTGATGTGAAATGAATAGCATTTGCTTTCCTTGGACTTGTACAGAAATGTTTATTTTTACAAAGAGAGTCTGTCAAACTGCAAATTAGCATGCACGCTGCTCTTCCTGTCCCCTCCTCCCATCTGGCTTACGTGCAGAAATTACACTTCTTCTCAGCTTGCCCAGACTGTTAGCACACAATCCAGCTCCCATTTGCTTGGTGTCAATTTAATATTGCATTAATTAGACAATTAGAGAGGGGCCAAAGAAGACTCAAGCGCAACGTATCTTAAGTGGGAGTCACGTTGATTAGAAATGGCTCCTCCTCATTTTAGAATGGCTTGTTTGGTTTTGCCTTAGCACTACAATTTTAGTCTATTAAGGTCTTAGATGCTACCAGTGAAATGACTTGGTGAGATTAAGGCATTCCATGCAATCAGAACTGCAGGAACAACATTGGCCTTTCCCACAGTCACTAGATACCACCTGAAAGGAAAGAGTAACTCCTGGTATTGTTGGTAGCGTTCAGATGGATTTAAAGGAAAAAAAAAAAAAGGAAAACATCAGCCCCATTTCCGACTGACAACAGTGGATTTTCATCAGGATTCTGCACTGCCTATGTGAGGGCCAGCTGGGCACTACGCTGTTCTTTCTCTCTCAACCGTCATTTCCTCGCTTGGGACAGGTGAGATTGCAGACTTGCCTGGACCATCACCAGGATCTGACGGAGTTGGATTACACTGACATGAACTACCCAGAAGATACCTAACAAGGGGACGATGATGATGGGGCGGGGGGAGCTTTATAAAAGCAGACTTAAGGGAAAAAGAGCCTTGTCTTTGTGCTGTTGTTATTCAAATATTTGGCAACCTGGGGACTATCATATTTAATAATGATAATTAAACTATTCCATGTGTGCTGGTGCCCGAGCAATATCGTGAAGCGTTCACTCTGGAACAGATCTTCAGGCTAATCTATTCTAATTGCTTCATTTTAGAAATACTCAAAAGACTTAGGGGCCAAGAAACACATGCACATGTGGAATGCATGGCCAGCAGCTCAGGCTCTGGCTCTTCCCTGGCCAGCGTGTCCTCCAACCTGATTCTCCCGACTGCTCCTCCGACAGTAGCTTCATCTTGGGGATTTCTTCCAGCAGATACCATAGGATCCCCTAAGGTGAATGTACAGCAGATAAAAGGGTGCACCGGGAAGGTCTGAGGCTTGCTTACTCATTGGGGTGCAATTTCCTGCGACGACCCTTCCCTTCTCTGCTTGTAAGGAACCACTTAGGCTGTCAGACCTCAGAGAAAAGTGTAGCCAAATCTAATTCAGCTCCCAAACCCTGAGTCTTCCCATCGCATAGCTGAACTGGAGGCTTTGATGCGGAGGGTCAAGCCTCACATTCCGTCAAGACCAGTTCACCACCCTGCTTTGTGCCTGGAAAGTGAGTATAGTCATAGTAGGCTTCATATCCGTGGAGTAGCCCAATTGGTGGGTGACACAAAGCAGAAACGGTGTCTAAAACGGAAACAGCGACAAGTATTCAGATGGTGTTGGTTAGGCACAATCCCTCTTATAAGCACATGCTTATAAGCCGAGCTATTTAGAGGTTGAGGCAGGAGGATTGCTACAAGTTCAAGTGAACAAAGCAGATGTCAGCTCCACCCCACCCCTTTTTCTGTTTGACAGAAGGCAATGGCATAAAAACGTGGGATGATGTGTGATCCTCTATTCTGGCCTCAAGCAGCAAAGCCATGAGTACGGATTGAGCAAAGGAGTAAGTGAATGAGTTTCCTCCAAGCAGCCATCAATTCAGTTGCGCTTATTAATCAAAAGAAGGAACCATAGGACCGAGAATGTACTGAATCGAGTTGGGTTGCTTCAGATTTTGGTTTAGCAGAGTCCAAACGGAGAAAGTCTAAATAAGAAAACCGCACTCATGTGCAGTCTATCATAGTTGGTGCCTGTGACTCCATCAGAGTGACCCCTGCAGAGACCTCCAGGAGCCTTGGCATTTCCCCAATCTCTGCACCCACAGAAACTTAACCATCTCCATATTAGTCCAAAGGCAGTCAAGAGCCCAGTGCTGTGGGTAGACAGCCCCTGCCCCTGTGTCTGCATTCATCCCTAACAGAAACACAGGGGGGACTTGATGCTGGTCGGAGAACCCTGAAAAGTCGATCAGATGCCTCATAGAGAGATTTCTGCCCTCATCACTCCTGGCTTCCAGGTCTTTGCCCTGAAGGATGCAGCCAGTTTCCCTTCCTAGCTCTCTTTTCAGGGGGGAGGGGGGTATCCTTCCTGCTCGACCCACAATGACTTTGCTGACCCAAGGATCTGTGTCTGTCTCCCTGTTCTGTCTTATACGAATTCTTTTATCCTTCCCATGCCTTCTCTGTGGTGCCAAACCACGCCAAGTGTGCCAGCTCTCTTTCCTCCTCTCCCAGTTAGGAGTCACTCTGTGAGGACAAGAACCCATTTCTACTGTTCTGCACCCTTGGGCTCTGCCCTCTGCCCCAGGAGGTGACTTCATCCAGCCTATTGTTCACAGCTCTAGGGATTATATGTAAATTCTGTTTCTCAAATCGCAGCTGCTCATGCCACCACCCACCTCTGACTGAAGAGAGGCAAAGAGATGTATGCATGCACGGTATGGCCCTTCTCTTGGGTCAGAAGTGTTAGTTTATGGACCCACTCTGCCACCAGCTCCCTGAGGGGGGAAACCCCGTGAGCAAGTCACTTTCCCTTTCAGGGCTTAGGGTTCTGACTGTGAAATGAAGAGGCGACACTAAAGGGTTACACTGGGGGGTGCTGGGGAAGGAGAGCCACATTCCTGCGGAGTGACACAATCCCAAACAGGGAGATCAAAGGGGCTCCACGGGAGAGGCCCCAACCAGGAGCTTGCAGGCCTGTGTCTGGGGTCGGTAATTAGCTCCTGCCGCCACCTTCCTCTCCTGTGGGTGAGCTGTGGGCTCTAAGACAAGCCCACCCCCACCCCGGGACCCAAGGGAAGGGACTGGAGGAGGGCAGGGAGGGAACCCACCAGGAACTGTGATATGTGTGGTGAGCTTCATGTTAGACAGACGCAAAGTTTAAACATTTTAACAAAAAGCAGTGCACTCGGCACTCGGTCGGCACCAGTGTGAGAACTCGCTGTGTGGATACCTCTTAAAGTATTTGATGAGAGACTAAAAGGCTGACAGGCTAACACTTCACTTCCTTCCAATTAGGGGCCTTTAACATCAAAGGCCCAAGCCCCACTCAGCCGGGCTTACTTGAATGAATTAGGGAAGAGAATGAGCCCAAGGATTGCTGGTTCTCTCCCTCTCCGAGGCTGGGGCTCTAGGGGCTTTAATAAGATGTTTGAGGTCAAAAGGGGTCAGGCCTTTGACTGGGAGCACCGGGAAACTGCCAGACTGTTTCAATATGCGTGGTGTTTGTCATGCAATCAGGCCCCGCCAAAAGCTCCCCTTGTGGGGCCTGTCTTTGGGGGACCCTTCTGGAGATGGAATATTCAAGCCGCCAGAGGTCCCACCTTGGTGAGTAAGCTGGAAACCAGGACTGCCTGTCAATCTAACCTAAGAGCCTGGAGCCCAGGTGATGTGAAGCAATCATAGGCCGTGCTTGGCTGACGCCGGCTTTCAGGGGTCATGAGGGAGGTGTAGAGAGACTTTGACAGAAGGAACCTTAACCACCAGAGAAAGAATGCGACTCTGTGAGCCTCAGAATCAGAAGCCAAAACAAGCTTCTATTGATTTCACCTAAATTCATGACCGCAGGAGAGCGGAAGATGACAACTGCCAAAAAGGCCACCTCTCTGTGGTAAGCAGCCACAGCAAGAAAAGGTGGCCTTGTGAGATATAGCAGGTGCACTCCTGTGTGGCCCACCCACCACACTGTCCTGCTCTGTGTAACTGTACAAAAACTTGGCTTCCCGATGCCAGACAGAGCTGGGCCCATCCAAACCAGCCCCAGCACCGTTCACTACAGCCTGTACAGGGTAGAAGGCAACTGTGTGTAACTGCTCCTTCTTTGTCGTGGGGTGGAGGTATTTATGTTGATGGAGGATAATCGTTGGTAAAAGGCTTATCTGAGAATCTGCCATATAGTGGGAACTTAATGGGAAGCTCTTAATCTGTTACTTGTTATGGGCTATGTTTTACTTTTATGTAAGAGTCTCCACTGACCTTTGTAGAGGGACCTCTAGCCTGGTACAGGAGATAAAGGTGACTGTGCCCTAAGGGTAGAACGGTCTAATTCCAAAATGTCCAGAAGGTGAGTGAAATAGGGAAGCTCATAGTATGGATAGGAAGGATCGTAGCATGGAGGAGGATTCAGAAATAGACAGAGAGCAAGTGTGATTGTCACGGTCATGGCCACTGGAGGTGAGGAAGTCCCAGAGCTGGACNGGGGCTGTGGGGGGTTGGGGGTGGGGGAAGAACTCTGAGTTCCCAGCAGAGATTTCACGGGAGCATCTCCTGTATGTATAGCTGTGAACACGTGATCACCTTCTACCCTGCAGAGAGAGCAAAGATGCGTCCTGATGTCCCCATGGGACAGACAGGGACACGGATGGTATTTCAGCAGCTTGTCCCACCCACAGTCCAGAGTGGAGCTCTGTGGAACCTGCTCTTTCTAGCCTCAAATCCAGATCTGCAAAGTGGTTCAAGTTCTTGCAGAAAGCTCAAACCAAGGCCAGCCAGAGAAAGCGGTTTGTTGGAGGGAGGGCTGGGCAGTAAGGCAAAGGTTCCTGAGAAAGGAGTTTTATTTTGAGCGTGTTTCCCACTGCTTTCCACTGACCCTTTAAAATATGGTACCAGTCACCAGTCATCTGCTTCAAAAGAAAGGTAGTTCCCCCATAGGAGTCCAGAAAGCACCTTCAGTGATGCTATGTCACACGACTGTCAGATGACGGAGGTGACTTTAGAGTGTGCATGAGTATCTGTGTGAAGCATCATTTGGCTAGGAGCTTCTTCGGAAGTTCTCTGGGTCCATTTCCTTCCATCAAGGGTGGCCGGCTATCTGGGTAAGAAAGCTGAGCTGATGCAAAGGTTAAGTTACCTTCCGAGTCTCACCAGAGTCTAACACATGGAACTTTTGAGTTATCTCTGCCTCTTTGTTTTACTTTGAAATATAGAAGTTGATTTTCTCCCTCCCCCTTCTTTACTGAATTACTGAGGATGGAACCAAGAACCTCATGTGTGCCAAGCAAGAGTGCTTGCTGAGATCTCTGTTTCGGTGTATAATGTGCACACGTGTATATGTGCTCACATGTGTATTTGGTACACAAATATATCTGTGCATGTGCTTGGGGGGGCTAGGAAATTGGTCTAGGGTACTTTCTTTGATCATTCTGCACTATATAACTGAGGCAAGATCTCTCATTTAATCAGAGCTTGTGGATTTGGCTCAGCCAGCTTGTCCAGCGCTCTCTATCCCTGACTCGCACATCTGTGTGGGGATTAGACATAGGCTGCCACATCTACCTGGTATTTATCTGGATGCTGAGGGTTTCAAACTCTTGTCCTCATGCTTACCCTGTAAGCTCGCTGAACCATCTTCCCAAACCCACAATCGCTACTTTTGAGCCCAGATGTGGTATTTTATCTGGAATACCACTACGCATTGCGTGGCCAATGGCCAGCAGCCCAGAATCATAGAGGACACAGAGTAACCCTCACCTCTGCTTCTAGACCTTTTGGTGTGCAAGCTGGGGGCGAGCGCCTGCCTTCTCAGCCACTACCACTTCCTGTTTATGTTGTAAAGAAAAAGGTCCAGAGGACTTCTCCTGGAACCCCGTTATAGTTCACCATTAATTAACTGGGTCGTTATTTTTAAATCCTCATCGATATTTCCCTGTGGCCAAGTTCGCCTTAACCCATGGCATTTGCATAGAAATTGCAGTGTGTCCCCCACCAGGAAGAGCCAATGGTGTCACTCCGCGCCCTCCTTTTTTGTAGCAGCAATGAAAGGGAGCTTCAGAGTGGATGGAGCTTGCATCATTTCCAGGAATCCTGGGCCCTTGGGAAACTAGAGACTCAGTCAGAAGCTCATCTTCTGACTGCAGGTGCATGCCTTCAATTCCGGGACTCAGAGGCCAAAGCAGACAGTTCAAAGTCAGCCTGGTCTACATAGTAAGTTCCAAGAGTGACGTAGTGAGACTCTGTCTTAAAAAAAAAAAAAAGGAAAGAAAAAAAGAAAGAAAGAAAAGAAAAAAGGGACTGTGAGCAGAACAAAGGCAAATCAAGGCATAAAGCACACCTGGCACGGTTTTCTGTGCTGCACATGCGGATACTGGCTGTTTTCAGAATTGCATAACAACGCAAGAGATCCAATACGTAGCTCCCATTTCTGAGAATCCATTAGATTGAAACAATGGGGAGCAGTAGGAGGCTTAGTCCAGTAGGTTTTATCATCACCAAAAAGGGCAGCAATGACCCAATCATGCCGTCAAGCACCAAGGTATGGCGAGCCTTCCCTAGCTTTGGCAATCTTGTCTCATACCAATCAATTGAGACCCGGTATTCTATGCATCTTATCAGGCACTGGTCAAGACATGGTATTCTATGGAACAAGAATATGGCAGGAGACAAAATTTACTATATGAGGACAGAGTGAAGTCAGAAGAGGAAGCTGTTTATATATCAATTATATGTGATGAATAATTTTTATAGCATATATAAAATATTGCACCTCAATATTATTGGAGTTACGACCATTTGATAGTTGAGTGTGGCAAGATCAGAGTCCCTGATGGTAGATGGAGTTCCTAAAAGCCTTGGGCTAGGCTCTGGGAGGTGGATTCTCTAGGACATGTGAAGGGGAAACAAGAAGAGATTGACATAACTCATCAGGAGTGAAGTGCTGCCTGGGGAAATAGATCGTGACCTAGGATCTCAGCAAGGTGCATGCTGGGAAAGAAACAGTAGCATGAGGACTCATATGAGGGTTCCTTTGGGAGCATCCTACTCTACAATGGTGATTTGATGAGACATTCTGTGTGGAAGGCCATGGCCAGGAAGTGTCAGCCCCCAAGTGACATCAAAGAAACCCTCTTCTCCAGCCAGTGCTGTTTCTAGGGGACGCTCAGCTGCCTTTGGATGCCAGCTCCTGGGATGGTGCTCTTTGCCCTCCCAGCTAGAGACAATCTCTCCTTTTAGGCCACCCAAAGCTTGATCTCTTTCCAAGCCTGCTTCAACTGGTCCTCCTCCACTTTTCCACATCATCACATGTTTGTCCATAAAATGAGAGCAATGGCCCACCTCTGCCCTTTGGGAGAAGGCTAACCTCCGTGGGGAAACGAGTATCCCTTGCACAGGAGACAGTATTGGAATGGAATGAAGAAGCTGAAGACAGAGCCTCCAAAACTCAGCCTGGAAAGTCAAGAAATCCCAGCCATGCATACTCCTTAGGAAGTCCAGAGAAGACACAAGGATCTGCTGGCACCTTAAAGTCACGAGCTGCCCAAGCTTCCCCTGCTGCCTACTTCTAGGACATGCTGAGCTGTTTGTGGGGATGGAAGAGGTGTTCTGACTCAGCATCCTCCCTTGGCAGAAATGCCTGTCTCTGTCAGTCTTATCCGTCTTCTCTCTCTCTTGCTGTCAGTGGCTCTTCTCTTCCTCTGCTCTCTGAAGATGGAGTCAAAGCCTGCATCCCATTCTCCTGGTGTAGATGGAACCATGCTGACTGACAGATGCATCCCACTCCTTTAGCCTAGATAGTAACCATGCTGCTTGACAGATTATAGAGATGGCCCCTGGAGAGTCTCTATTCCCATTTCCCCCCTCAAACTCTCAGTCCTGAAACAAATGATTACCTGGGAACACTGGCCTAATGACAAGACATTGCCTAGGCCCCGTGTCCCCGCCTCCACCTGCATCAACGTGCTGGTCTCTATGGCAACCATCAAACAACAAACTCATAAAGCCGGCTCATCTTCCAGGGAGCAGGGCAGCTCCAGGGGCCATATTGCAAATGCTTGACCCCCAGGTACCTCCAGGTCACGGGGATTTATTAGTTGAAATCTGTAGTGCAACGGATGACATTTTAAAAGGCATTTTATTACTTCATGACCTGTGTGCATTGCAAGGTAATTCCGAGGCTTTGTGTCTGCAATGATACTCCAAGATGCAAGGCACCAATGAACCACAGCCCTGCCTGGCCAAAACAGGAAACCTGGGAGTAGCTACCCCCTTCTCACACACCACATTTAAAATTACACACCCCTTCCACCTCCAAACTGAGACTTTGCCAACACAGTGAGAGGCCTCTGTTGCATAAAACCTGACATAGCGAATTTTCTCGAGGGCTATTGAAGTCAGAATATGGACTGTATATTGGGAAACTAAGACTCAGGGATATGGCGGGGGGGGGGATCTTAAAGCAAAATAAGCTAACTGCAGAACCCAACAATACAGCAATTATCATTGCATACAAGCAGGCACATCTGCAAAATATTTCTATTTTGCCCTTGCCTTAAGAGCAATGGTCCTTAAGCAGTGTCTGGAAGAACACTGACAAGGGCCCCACTACAGAGGGGGGGCAGAAGGCCAGGCTATTTAGAAGCCTCCAAGAGGTCCAGGAAAATGTCTCAAGATCTCTCTCTCTCTCTCTCTCTCTCTCTCTCTCTCTCTCTAGCAGTCAACATGGGGTGATCATGGCCTACATTACCTGAAGCCTTTCTAAGCAACATGACACAGTGTTCATTGAAGCTTACAAGTCAGCCAACTGGATGGCTGTTCTTTTGCCCAGTGCCCTTGGTTTATTCTAATAGTCCTTTGAACTCAGGAGTGCCCTCTTCTAGACCACAGTTAGATGTAAAGACCTTCCTGCAGCCCCTGAGATTTCTTTGGGTGATAATATTTTCCCCGAGTATTACTATCATCCATGCCGCCTAGCCATGAGCTATCCTACCCTGAACCTAAACATGGACTTCTATGGGCAAAGGTGGGGGATTGTTCATTCCTCTTTCCCCAAGAAGTTCCTTGTCCTGTGCTCAACACAGACGCTTACTCTGTGGTGGTCTTACTAAATTCGGCTCCAAATACGCCACCCTGGGGGAATGATGTCTCTTGCTTTGGGATTCCTGTAGCAAGGAATAGAAATGTTGAAGTAGATGCTTCCAACCCTGAGACATGACCAACTCCTAAGAACCAGATCCCACCAAGCTCGTTCAGTTCTGTCTCTGTTTAAGGCTGAGATGATAAACAGACACAGACACACACAGAGACACATACACACACGAGAGAAAAAGAGAGACAGAGAGATCTTATCAAATACCAACCTTCCTGTGACAAGAGACAAATGGCTTCCTTTTTTGACTTTCTATATTTGAAGTTGGTCCAACACATAGGTGATTTCAACGTGCTAAATATCTCATTTCCAGAGTACCAGCTGTTCCTTTTTACCAGCGACATTCTCAGGGCTGGATCAATTCAGCAGGCTTTTATTGAACAAGTAAATGGAACCAGTAACTGAATAAGACATCATAACTACAAAAAAAAATTACTAAGGAATAGAGCCTATTCATCGAAATCCATCAACCGACCAAAAGTGAAGAACCTGAGACAACAGATCACTGGGGCATAAGAAAAGTGCTAATGCAGAAAGAGTCCTCCCAACACAGAAGCACAAACAGGGGGCATGAACTTGGGTGACTGGACTGTGTATCGGAGAACAACTAGAACTTGATTTGTCAAGAACTTGGAAGAACAGATGATATGAGCAAGGAATGAAGGCACGAAAGGGCTTGGTATCCCACAGGTAACATGCTGCTTGGTGCTGCTAGGTCAGAGGTCACATAAGGAAGTAGCAGGCACAGCAACTGGGCAGAGAGCCACTATAGATGCTAGCATCTGAGCCCAAGAAGATTTATATTGTAGACAACAGGGAGTCACTGGTAGAATTTAGGTGCCTTGGGTTTCAGAACTCCAGAAAACCCTTTAGGTGACCATGTAAAGCTAGATTGAGGTTAGAGATGGTGGTAGAAGAAAGAAGGTCACTTAGGGAACTATTGTGACATACATCTTAGAATGGAGACAATCAAGTCCTAACTGGGGGGCCTGTGATGTTGGAACAAGGGGTTGGAGAAGGCTCAGAAGCTATCCAGAGGGCAACTGGGCTTAGGGAAACAAAGGTGGAAGTTTCAGTCTTCCTCTTATAAAAGCCAGCATCACTTTAGGGCTATGAACTTGCCCTGGTTTGTGAACCTCTAGGTAAGCATGTGCCATTAGAGGACTCTAGTGAGAAATATGCCAGGTGGAACCCCTGCCCTCGTCCCGTCCAGGGCCTGGAAGAATACTGGGCATCAGGAGTGGAGGGGGAACAGTTGGTGTCT
>LOEQ01001358.1:27263-39339 GCA_001685075.1 Bramus lutescens
GGGCCTTGGACTTCCCACAGGGAAGGCACCCTGACTTCTCTTAGGACTGGAGAGGGAGGGGGAGGCGGAGGGGGAGTGGGAGGGAAATGGGAGGAAGTGGAAATTTTTAATAGATAAATAAATAAATAGAAAAAAATCATTGCCATTGCTACCTCATAACTGCAATTCTGCAACTGTTATGAATCATAACTACCTGATATTCAGGGTATTGGATAGGTGGCCCCCAAAGGGGTCATGATCCACATCTTGAAAAACACTGCTTTAGAGAACACAACTGGACATATTATGCTTACTAAGTGATACCAATGCAGAGACTAGAATCTAAGCAGTACTTCAGGACTTCTCTGAGACTACAGGATCAGACATATTTCATTTTCATACTAGTAACTCTCTCTCTCTATATATATATATGTAGAGCCAGAGGTCAACATCAGACGTCTGCCTCAGTCACTCCCCACTCAATGTTTTAAGACAGAGTCTCTCACTGGGGCCAGAAGCTCAAATTGGGCAGAATGACTGACTAGATAATAAGCTTCAAGAGTCCTCCTGTCTCCACTGCTCAAGTGCTAGAGGAACAGACATGTGCTGTCACACACTTCCACAACCAACTGTTGATGGCTTCTAGGGATTCAAACTCAGGCCTTCATGCCTGAGGGGCAAGCACCTCCCCAGCTGTGCCTTCTCCGGTCTTCTTGCTCTAGCGTCTGTGATGACTCCTAGCCTGGTTTTAACAATCTGGTCTGGTTTCTTTCCACCCTCATCCAAGACCCAATATGCACATGGAGTTTTTGATCCAGTCATGAGCTGCTATGACCTATTACTACTCTTATGTGTTGGTGTCAGCCAGTCTTGCTTCTTACAGCCAGGCAGGCATGGCCTTTGTCAATGCTTCTGCCCGGGAGATTCCTGCTCATCTCTAATGACCAAAATCAAGCCTCCTCTTCCTTATGAAAAATGCAAATACCCAGGGGAAATTCTGTCTGTCTCTCCCACTACACTCTCTATCCCTCATCTAGCTTCCATTGCATCACCACTTCTATTGTTTTATGGAAATTATACTTTCTATATTTCCAGCTTCACATAGACTCCAAGGCCTTAGCCATTTCTTTATTGCAAACACTAGGAACCGCATCTAGAAAACAACAGACATTCAATACAAATTCTGTGTGTGTGTGTGTCTGTCTGTCTGTCTATCTGTCTCTCTCTCTCATGCATGTTATTTCTCTCTGTGTGTGTCTGTCTATGTGTGTCTGTATATGTATGTGTGTCTATGTGTGTATGTGTGTGTGTCTGTCTGCGTGTGTATATATGTCTGTATATGTATGTGTGTATGTGTGTTTGTATATGTGTGTGTACCTCTGTGTGTGTGTGTATCTGTGTGAAAGCCACATGCATGTGGGTATATGTGTGTGCACATTCATGTGGAGGTCAGATGACAACTTTGGGTGCCATTTTCAGGAGCAATCTAACGTATTTTTAAAAACAAAATCTTTTACAGTCTGGAACCTACTAGGTTGACTAACCAGCAAGTCTCAGGGCTTACTCTGTCTCCTCCTGCCTAGGGCTCAGATTAGAAGCATGTACCACCACACCTAACCTTTTATTTTAAAAAAGAGTGTGGGTCTTAGGAATCAAACTCGGGTCATCATGTTTACACAGCATGTGTTTTACTGATATAGATATCCCTGCAGCTCCAATGATAAATTTTATTCTGAAAGAAAGACTAAATAGTAAGTGAGTGGGTGGGTGGGTGGATGCCAGTGATTTGAAATCTGGCTTCTTCTGCCATGGAATCAGTACAAACCCCTTTTGAGAGATACACTCTAAATAGCCTTTGCTGTTTGAGGACCACGTGCTGAAAGTCCCACTACCTTAGAAGAGCCACTGATGTTTCCTCCTTTGCTTGGCCTGGCTGTCCCAGTGTCACTTGACTCCATCAGAAAGATGACAAAAATCAGACAAGGAGCAACACTAACATCTGTGGATAAATATTGCATCAACCCTGGGGTCTGTCTTGGTGACAATGCCGTATCCACTCACATGAAGTGCTAGAAATCTCCCTGTCCTCAGCCCTCACCTTTAGAACTGAACTTCATTATTCCTTCCTTCCTGTTTGATGAGAAAGACGTGGTGTGATGAAAAGGAAACAAGCTTACGTTTAGAAGTTGTAGAGTCCCTGCCCCGCAGCACAAGCATCGCCTGAGACCGCAGCTCACTTTACCCTTGGGTTCCTTGTCTGAAAATCAAATCAAGCTGTCAGTGTCTAAAGCACAGCTTTGCTAAGTGCATCCGCTCTTGCCCTCTGCCCTCTCAAAGCCTCCTTTACCCAGAACACCCTCACTTCTGCTCCCTCTCTACCCTCTTTGACTTATGCTCTGAGTCTGTCACCTGTCCAAGTGGAGACCCTGAGTAGGTGTGACCAAAGGACAAGGCCACTTAGAGGAGCATCTGGAAAATGCAGAGAAGGGCAGGCCCAACCTGCAGACATCTGGATGCACACCTACATCCACTTCCTGGGGATGCTCAGAGGACATCAATGACCATGCTGGCCAGGGTCATGACCTCTGTGAGTGCAGAACAGGGAAGTTGCAATGTTGGGTCAGATATGGGGTGGGGGCTGTTCCCTGTTGTTTATAAGCTTCACATTGTTTGCTTATTTCAGGATGTGATGTGCATACACAATGTAGGTGAGTGAAAAAACACTATTGGTTTCTCATCATTTATCATAATGATAAGTAGATATGACAGGTGACTGTAGAAATGGAAATCGGCATGGAAAGTTTAGTTAGGTAAGTATTAGGACTTTATGTGGAGAATGCAACATGCTTAGGTTTCTGTGTTTAGATACCCAACCCCTGAAGAGCCTCGTAAGCAGATGGGGTAAGGCTCTCACCAAGGCTGGCTTGATTAAAAAAGATGGAAGATACCCCTGGTAGTCCAGCTTCTTAATGGACATCCCATGTTACATGCACGGCACCCGAGGACCTTAACCCAAAGCCATCAAGACTAAAAACAGGGCCAGCTTCGAGAGAAGCCATGTTTGGGTTTTATAGCCACAGCCGTGAAACTTCTGGCACTGTTCTGTGGACTGAAAATTTCAGGCATTTCTGTTTGTCAACTTTTCCAAATTGGGTTGAACCCAATCTTGGTCAGAAAAATCAGGATGGTTTTCATGGGTCCACTTACTCATCTGTGATTGTCTGTGTAAAACAAAGTAGGTGTTTCTTCTACCTGCTGATCCACCTGTGGGTTTAGCACTCACTGAACACCTGTTAGTCGATTCATTATACAAACAGAGGTCAACAAGCCAAAATCCCTGACCTAAAACAGTTCCTATCATTTCTTTTCTTTCTGGAGCCTCCGTGTTGCCTGTTTTCCTTGGCTAACGATCCCATGTGACTCTGACTTCTGCTGTATCCTCATACGCTCTGACCCTGACCCATATGCCTCCCCTTATCTGTCTTTTGTGACTGACTCCACTGAATCCATCAAGACCATATAAGGACATCACAGGGTCCTTAACTTCATCACATTAGCAAACTCTCTTTTGCTTTTGCTATAGAAGATAACAGGTTCACCATGGCTAGGGATTTGACTCTGGGCAGCTCTGGGGCCGTTATTCTGACTACCACTGTGGTGGTTGGAATGAAAGTGGCCCTCATTGATCCATAGGGAGTGGCATTATTAGGAGGTGTCACCTTGTTGAAGGAAGTGTGCCACCAGGGGCAGGTTTTGAGGTTTCAGATGTTCAAGCCAGGCCCGGTGTCTTTCATTCCTTCTTCCTGCTGCCTGCTGATCCAGATGTAGCACTCTCAGCTACCTCTCCAGAACCATGTCCGTCTACAATACCACCTTGCTTCCTACCATGGCAATAATGGACTAAACCTTTGAACTGTAAGCCAGCCCCAATTAAATGTTTTCTTTTATAAGAGTTGCTGTGGTCATGATGTCTCTTCACAGCAATAGAAACTGTAACTAAGACAATCATGTATCATCACCTTTGGACACAGCTTGCTATACTGAAAACTGTTAAAGGAATGGATGAAATATTGTATCTCATCTTTTAGCTACAAACTACAGCTTAGAGTAGCCAGGTAGTTGACGAAGCAAAGTTACCTTTTAAAATCTGTATAGCTAACCAATTTTAAAGGGCAGAAAAATCAGATATCGTCCATGTGAGACCTCAAGGAAGTAATGGATCTAACCGTTGATCGCTAGTAAATACTGACTCCATTTATTGAAAATCTCTTGGTAAACCTTATAACAATTCAGTCACCTGAATGAATGCTTTGAGCAGTATGGAAGAAGGTAACTAGTTATTGTTAATGAAAAATGAAAACAGCTCAAGCAAATATAGATTTAATAAAAAATGAGAACAGCTCAAATAAATATAGATTTATTTTTCCGCATGGTTTCAGAGATCTGAGTCCATGGTCCCTTGGTCCACTGCTTCTGGGTCCCTGAACCATGAGGCAAGACATCAAGATGAGGTCATGTGATGAAGCAAATTGGTTTTCATTAGGGAGGACAGGAGGTTTAAAACCATAAGTAAAAAACCAGGATCCACGGACAGAATCTATCACTTAAAGGAGCACCCCCAATGACCTACTTCTGCCTCCTAGTGTCCTGTTTAGCTACGACCTTCCAATGGATTAACACCCTGACAAAGTAGTGCCAATGTCACTCCATGGCCTCTCAGTAGTTCTGCTACTGAGGGACCAAGCTGAGAACAAATGATCCTTTTGAAGGAACTCTCCATATCCAACCCACAACAGAAGTGCACAGAATTATCTTGAAGGCATTCTTGCAAAAAAAAAAAATCAAGCCTGGATATAAGGTTTCTAGAGCTAATGTCCAATGTGCGAGATGGATGAGGGGGCAGAAAGATGGTATAGAGACAGTTCAAGCAACTCCCCGCCCCAAAAAGCAATTTAGAAAACAAAGGGTTTATTTGGTTTAAGTCTTTTCAGGCCACAGTCCATTATTGAGGAAAGCTGGGCAAGAGCTCAAGGCAGGAACCTGGAGGCAGGAGTTGTGGAGGAACACTGCCTGCTGCCTGGCTCACTAGATCATTCACAGGCTCGTTTTCACCTTTCTTATACCGCTGACAGTGGACTGGGGCCTCCTATGTCAGTTACCACGATATGGCCACAGGAGAATCTGATCTAGGCAATTCCTCAGTGGAGACACTCCTCTCAGTTGATTCTAGGCTGGGTCAAGTTGAGAATTAGAGCCAACTAGAACAAGCAGCAGAACATAGGATGTGGGCAACTATAGAACAATCCAGATTCTCCAACAAGTAAACTACAATATAAGCAAAACAAAGAAACAAACAAACAAAACCTGGGGAGGTTTAAGAAGCCTGTGATTTGAAGGCTGGTTTACAATGCCCGAGAACCTAGACAACAACGAGGATGCTAAGAGAGACATATATTGATCTAATCTACATGGGAAGTAGAAAAAGACAAGATCTCCTGAGTAAAATGGGAGCATGTGGACCATGGGAGAGGGCTGAAAAGGAGGGAAGAGCCAGGGAGGGGAGCAGAGAAAAATGTATGGCTCAATAAAATCAATAATAATAATAAAAAAAGAAGCCTATGAGCCATGGCAGGAGAGATGGCTAAGGGATTGAGAGCAGGGCTGTTCTCATAAGGACTCAAATTTCATTCCTAGCACATCAGGCAGCTTACAACCACCTGTCACTCTAGCTCCAGGGAATCTGATCTATCTAATCTGAGTCTGCCTGCCTGCCTGCCTGCCTGCCTGCCTGCCTGCCTGCCTGCCTGCCTGCNTATCTATCTATCTATCTATCTATCTATCTATCTATCTATCTATCTACCTATGAACCTATGTACCTATCTGTCTGTCTATTTTTTGAGACAGGGTTTCTCTGTTTAGCCCCGGCTGCCCTGGAACTTACTCTGAAGACCACGCTGGCCTCAAACTTAGTGATTCTCCTGCTTCTGCCTCCCAAGTACTGGGACTAAAGGTGTGCACCACCATAGCTGGCTTGATACCTTCTTCCACTCCATGGGAACTATATTTACATGGACAACTCCCTTGCAGGCATATACACATAACTAAAATCTAGAATAAAATCATTTTTAAAAAGCAAATGTATAAGCCTAATGCAGTGTCAGAATCTAGTTTGATTCATTTTGAACAAATCTACCATGGAATATTATTAAATCATCAGATAACTTTGAGGATTGATAATATTAAGGACGTGTGACAGATTTTAGGGTATAATAATGACAACATCATGATTATTATCTTAGTGTCTGTGTCTTTTTTAAAGTCATCTACTGAGGTATTTCCAGAATAAATAATATAAGGTACAATGTCTCACGAGGGTTTCTGAACAATACAGTTGAAGAGGGGTGGCCAGGTACAGAAAGCAAGATTAGCCTCAAATTGAGGATGATTGAAGCTGGAGGCTGGCTACACTGGAGTTCATTATTCTCTTCTATTCTTGTATTAGCTTGAAGTTTCTCATTACGACAAGTTTTTCAGGGAAAAAACTTGAACATATGCACCCAGAAATAAAATTATTGGCTATGAGCATTCCCAGGGTATTTAAAATGCATTGTCAAGTTGCTTTCTACCAAGCTTGCAGCAATTTATAGCCCCACTAGTGGCGTGTGAAAACGCTGAGGATGTAATATTTTAAGAGAATATACAGTCATTTGCATAGATGTGAGACTGTGTATATCTCAGTTGCCTATGCCTTTAGAAAGACTAATGGCCTATTACGGGATATTATAGCCCAGTTGTGATGGCACACCTGGGGCTTTATACCTGAAGAGCAAGGAAAACAATCAGTGAGTGAGTTCCACAAGACATCATCGCCAACTCAAGTTTACACAAATCCAAATTTCCCTCGCGACGGGTTCCTGCGTCGCTCCTGACAGCATTCTGAATGTCCACTGAGGTATTACTTTAACAGAGAAATTCACAAATTGTATCTTCTCAGTAAAATCTGATTATCTTCAAGAGGCTTCCTCACATGAAGTTAAGGGGGAAAGGAAAAAAAAATCAATGCCTGGGATTCTCTGCCTAGCATGAAAGAGAGGTTNNNNTTTTTGGTTTTTTTTTTTTGCAATAGGGTAATTCTGAGATCCTGTAATTTTCCAATTATGTTTGATTGCAGTGCCGCTTTCCTGTCTCGGTATTAAAGGATGGTCAGCATTTTCTTTTTTTTTTTNTTTCAGCAACCAAAACTGACTTTCAGATGAAGCAGCCACTTAGTTCGATGGCTTGTTTACACTCCTCAGCTCTCTGGGCATACGGCACATCCGACCTTCAATGAGGACCCACCCTAGCACCTCACGTCACTGTCAGCCACCAGAGAGCAAGTGCTAGTGATCTCCTATGTGTAGGTGGCCACTGCACACAGAATGGGGGTGCCAAGAATAACAAGCCATATTATATGCCCTCTACACTGACAGCCCGCTGTGTGAGACAATGATAGGTGTATGGGTAGAGAGAGTCATCCAGCTCACACCATCAGCTGGGGACCAATTGTTCAAACACATGAACTTAGGATGGACATTGCATACTCAAAGCATCGCATCCCACCTCCAGCCCCCAATAGGCGTACAGCATAGCCATCTCCTGATGGCTCAGCCAGTTGTACACTGGAGGCATGAAACATCAGCTACTGTGCCTAGTAACAGAGAGATAAATAAGGAATAAATCCAAAGCTTTGCTCTCAAAAATGCTCATTCTACAGAGACAGGCAAATGAACAAATGAGGAAAATAACACTTGAGAAGGATCGAGGAATATAGTAAGTAAGCTTAGGGAGCTCTACTGGGGATTTATCTCATTGTTAGTGACCAGTTTTCATCTGACAAAGCAACATGAGGAGGATTTATTTTGCCTCACAGTTCAGAGATCTCACTGGATTCACCTCGGCCCATGGCAGTCTGAGCAGGAGATGGCTGCTTACATTGCAGCAGAAGGCAGAAAGCTCAGACCATAGCTAGAAGCAGATGTCCTCTTCAAGGCCCATCCAACTCCTGCCAGCTAAGTCCACTGTCCCCAAGGCTTCCATTACCCTCCCAGTGCCAGCATCACGCACTGGGTCATAACATTCGGGGCAACTTCGAGAATCTCTCTGCCATCTGAGTTCTGACACTGTTCTAAAGTCCAGGCTCTTCTGTCAAACTCTTAGCAATGAATGGCAGGGTGGGAAAACTGGTGGCTGGGGGTTGAGGTGGGGAGTTGTATACTTGCGATGTACGAAGGCACAAAGTAAACATTCCCATTCTAAAAGAAAGAAAGAGAGACTAGCCAGGAAGGATGAGACCAAATCAAAACAGAAGCCAGCAATGTGAACATGAAAGCCAATGGTTCCATGTCCAGCATCTGAGTTTGTGGCAACATCATCTGGGTTTGAGTTTCTAGCATTGCCAACTGCAGCATCTCATGCTCCCCCTATACCATGCTTGTAACTTCCAGTGGCAAATGTCTCATGTTCCCATCATCTCATCATGCTTGAGGTCACAACTGCAACAAAGACTACACCATCATAACCTCATGCATGGACCTCTCTGGCTTCTCTTTAATGAATCCAGCTTTGCTACACATTGCCTGGCCTCCGCTTTTTTTCTTTCTTTTTTTCCTGGAGCCCCAGTGACCTCAAAGTTCTTGCGTTCTATGTAACTACAAAGGCAGCATCCTATGAGTGGTGCCAAGTTCTGCTACCAGCATGCAATATGCCCTTTCCTTCCTCAGCTATGGCTGTTCAAGGACCGGAGAATGAAATAGAGATGGGGACTGTTGGAGAAGGAATGTGCAAAGTGTTCTCCAAGAGTTCTGTGTTTTCACATCCTGAAGCCTTCAGTGAATAGTCTCATCGTCAGACATTATTTCTATTGTCCTGTTACAAAGCATGCAGTCCCTTTGCAATGCTGTTTATCTGTTTAACAATTTCTTTTGTCCTCAGTTGCCTTGTCTGCCAACTTGAAGTGTTCTCACAACCCTCTCCTTGCCAAACCACAGATTTTTAAAACTTTCTGTCCTACTTTTTGCTCATTGTAAATCCGACTAAAAGCAGCCATAACCGTGCCACAACCCAAACACTATGCAGTCTTTAAATTTCTCCTGCCAACAGAATTAGTCCATTACTTGTGAATGCAGTTTCACTCAAAACTTTAAGACATGGGAAGAATACAGCCAAATTCATTTTCAGAATACAACATGAAATGGCCTCTAGCCCAGTGCTTGGCACATTTCTTTAGCCGACTCCTCGAGAACCTGGTCCACACTCTCTGCTTTTCTATTGGCATCCTGATCACCCACATTCCTACCAGAAATGCTCAATGACTCCTACTGACAGCATCGCTGGGCTATAGCCTACAGCGCCAAACTCTTCCTCATTCCTCCCAAAAACCAGTCACGAAGACCCACAAAACCCGCTGTCAGGTCGATCACAAGAGCCGTCTCCATTTTTGGTGGCAACTGTTATTTTTTGAGAAGACTCAACATTTCTGTGCAGAATTCACTGATTTCAAATTGCTGTTTTAAGTTTTCTAGCTTCAAGGTTTGTGTATAGCTCTTTACTCCTTAGGTCAGCAATTCTCAACTTGTGGGTCAGGACTCCCTCAGGGGTCACATGTCAGATCCTATATTGATTCTTAACAGTAGCAAAATGACAGTTATGAAGTAGCAATGAAATAATTTTTTGGTTGGGGGTGGGGGGTCACCACAACATGAGGAACTATATGGAAGGGTCGCAGCATCAGGAAAGTTGAGAGCCACTATATGAGGTAGAGCCTACTTAGGGTGGGTGACTTTGTCCCTGAGGATGCAATATGGGATGTGGGGAGGGATCATTTTAAGACAGAGCAGAGCCAGGTCAGTGTCAACAATCATTAATCACGCAGAGACAACACAATGGTCATTCTACTTCGGTAGTCATCCTCCCCGCAGCCCACAACCTTAGCTTAATTATGAGGCGGAACATTAGACAAATCTGGGGGGGAGGGGCACGTGTCCACAAAATGCTAGACTGGTGTTCCCTGACAAGGTGATCAAAAAGAAGAAACCTCGGAGGTAGCACAACAAGCTGTGATGCAGTGTCCACGCTGAGATTATTATGGATAAGCAAAAGAAATCTGCATAAATGCATGCTTTAGCTGTCTAATAATGGACCAGTGTTGGTTTTTTAATTATAGCTTATACTGTGATGTTCTGAAAGACCGAGTAGGCTCTATACTAACATATCAGCTTCTCTAGGAATCTAAAATTGTTCTTAAATAATTAAGTATGTTGGGGCTGGGCATATGATTTGCTTGGTAGGCTTGCCATATAAGCATAAGGATGTGAATAGATTCAGAGGCCCAGCACCTCTGTTAAAAGCTGTGTGTAGACCCGAGAGATGCAAACAGGCAGATCCCTGGAATCCTCTGGTCAGCCATTCCAGATGAATTGGTGAGCTCCAGGTTCAGTGAGAGACTCTCTCAAAAACTCAAGTGGAGAAGAGCAGAGAGAAGCAGGGAGAACAGACCCCGGGGGCCTACCACACACAGCTTAGCATTGTTAGCAAGGCTAAAACCTCCAATTCAACACCCATGTTCCTTCACCCTCCTCCCTACACCCCGGAGAAGGCAGATGTTGAAGGCGATAAAGCCTAGATGAAGGGCAGGCCAAAGACAAGATTCCCAAGGTTATCTGTTACACCTGTTTTTCCAAAGCTGCTGCCCAAGCCTGAAAGGGCCCCCTGCAAAGAAGGGAAAGAAGGTACCCAAAGGGCAAGTGATGCTGGCAAGCATGGGAACAGCCCTGCAGGAAATGCAAATGCAGAAACAGACCGGGCACGGAACGCTGACGGTGCAGAAGCTGCATGTGAAGCATGCATTTTTGATAACTGTGTGCTTCTGGGGACCGCACAGCCCGGAATACTATTTTTTTTTATCAAGTTTTGTAAAAAAGGCAGACTTTTGTTTCCCTTTTATTTATTTATTTCTTTTAAAGGGAGCTATGTTGTTAACACAGACGTTACTCTTTGGGAGAAAGGAGCATGTGTCATCAACAGAATGTCTCCCAAACTGAATTGATACGGGGGTGGGGGAGGGATCCTTTGATTTAGCTCAGCCCCTAAATCTGTAGGCCTGGGTTCAAGCCCCAGAATCCACATAGTATAAGGAGACAGCTAATTCAAGTAAGTTGTTCCCAGGCTTCCACACACATACAGTGGCACCTACCATCACACACATAATAATACTAACAAAAAGGAGGGCTGGGTGGTGGTGGCAAACACCTTTAATCCCAGCACTTGGGAGGCAGAGGCAGGCGGATCTCTACAGAGTGAGTTTCAGGATGGCTAGAATTGTTGCACAGAGAAAGCCGTCTCGAAAAAACAAACAAAAATAAGAAAGAAAGAGAGAGAGAGAGAGAGAGAGAGAGAGAGAAAGAAAGAGAAAATTAAAAAGGAGGAAAAGGATGAAGAGAAGCATTTTCTGATGTCACACATAGCTACCTTGCTATGAAATGCCTTGTCTTGTGAGAAAACTCAAAATTCACTTTTATTTCTCCCCTCCCTATCTACCTTCAGTGCAGACTTAGCTACCTTAAAACTGGAGACCTATTGGATCTGAGCCCTTTAAGCTGGGATTTTCCCATGTGTGGATGACCTGAACTTTGCAGGGGCATCATTGAACTGCAAACCTTGATAGAGCAGCGTTTCCTTTTCTAAAAGACTGTGGATCTTCGGATCAAAAATTTCACTGTTTTCATTTCATTTTTCTGAAAGTCTGTATTGGCTGTGAGAAGTTGCCAAACAGAATACTAAATGCAAAATGTAATGTCAGCCCCCACTCTAGACTTGCCCTGTTCAAAGAATCAAATGAAGACTTGCTTGGATTTTGTAGTGTTATTCTGAATTAGGTAGTCCATAGAAGAAAACTATTTGAAGCTGTGCAGTAGCATGGCAGCACGTGCCTTTAATCCCCATACTCTGGAAGCAGCAGCAGGTAAGTTTCCAAGTTCAAGGCCTGCCTGATCTACAGAGTGAGTTTCAGGACAGCCAGAGTTAAATGGAGAAACCCTGTCTTGAAAAACAAAAAGCAAAA
>LOEQ01001358.1:48857-61979 GCA_001685075.1 Bramus lutescens
GGGGATAGAGACAGAGACCCACAATGGAGCACTGGACTGAACTCCCAAGGTCCAAATGAGGAGCAGTGTTCACTTCTATAACCAATAAGCTTTTCTCAGAATACCTTAATTCTGTGGTGAACCACTTTTTTCTTCACAGTAATTGTGCCTCATACTCTGGTATCCCTCTCCTCCTCCTAAGATTTATTAATTCTATGTGAATGAACGTTTTGCTTTAATGTACATATGTCATCTGAATGCAGTGCCGGAGGAGACCAGAAGCTGGCGTCAGAATCCCTGTAGCTGGAGTTACAGACAGTTGTGAGTCACCATGTGGGTGTTAGGGACCAAACTCGGCAATCTGTGCTGGCTAGCTTTTATGTCAGTTTGACACAGGCTAGAGTTATTTTGGAAGAGAATCTCAATTAAGAAAAGGCCTCCACCAGAATGGTCTATAGCCAAGTATGTGGTGAAATGTCTTGACTGGTGATTGAGAGGGATGAACCTATCCCACAGGGAATGGTGCCACTGTGGGTGGGTGGTCCCGCGTGGTATAAGGAAACAGGCTGAGCAAGCCATGAGGGGCAAGCCAGCAAGCAGCAATCCTCTGGCCAACCCTCCAACTCCTGTCTCCAGTTTCTTACTTTGATCTCCCTCAGTGAGGGAAGGAGCTCTACAACTGTAAGCTGAAATAAACCCTTTCCTGCCCAGATTGCTTTGGTCCTGGCATTTTACCACAGCAGTAGAAATCCTGACGAAGACACCCTCTCTCCAGCCCCACCCCGCTTTCATTTATAAGGACCCTTGGGTTGGCAGATTCAGATGACCCAGGATAATCTCACTTCAAGGTCCTTAATTCAGTCCCCTCTACAGCATCCTTTTTACCACTTAAGTAGCAAATTTACGGCACCCTGGCACTATGTAAGGACATTTAGAACACAGCCTACTGCACATCCCAGTAAGTTACAAGTAAGGTGTACGTCATGGACTTGATTTTCTCCCCCCAGTAATAATTTAAACTGTGCATAACAAAACTATGACTTTGATGGCTGGAGAGATGGCTCAATGGTTAAGAGTATTTACTACTCTTATAGAAGACCTGGGTTCATATTAGACAGCTCACAACCACCTGTAACGCCAGTTCTGGGGGATTCAGTGTCATCTTCTGGCTTCTGTGGGTACATGCACACATGTACACACACACACACACACACACACACAGATCTTTAAGAAACAAGGCTTCTAACAGAGTTTCTCTTGCTTGTGTCTCAATTATGAACTCCTGGTGGGGGGGAGAGGGGGGAGACATGAGACCCATGATTCAATCAGGCCTGCGTTCTTGACCTATGGGCATGATCTCAGACCATTTATTGAACTTAACCAGTTCTTTACTGAGATCAACATCTCTACAAGGTTACTTGGGGAAGCCTGCTGAGCTCTGACTGATCTTTATTCCCAAGCCTGGTTTAAGTTCTGCTGCTACATTCAGCACTCTCTCCCCATCCTAATCAGACCAGAATCTCAAGGCAAGTTGCTAAGGGGAACTGGTTCCCGCCCTTCAGCTTCCACTCCTGGACCAAGAAAGAGGCGCACCCGGCAATTCAAAAGCAGCATCCTCAGCTGAGGAAGCAGAATGACTTCCGAAATGCCAGCCACCTGGAGCCATCTCAGGCTTGCAAAGGCACCTTCTCCAGTCGCTGGGACAGGTGTGTCTAACTCTCCGTAGCCCCCATTTCACCTCTCTACTTGCAGGAGCCCCTCCTGGCCAGGCTCTGTGACCTCTGTCTACAAGAAAGCTTGCCTTTGAGGAAGCTGCGCAGTGTGGACGTGTTTCCGCTTTTAGCATCTCGGGATCGACCACTTCCCTAGGGTACAGGGGTGAGAGCCCTGGAAAACCACGTTCCTTAGGAGGATGTGCCGACACTGCAGCTGAACCAGATGGAGTACCAAATAGGGTAGGCTTGTCAGACTCATCTTCCACTGTCCTGGATGCCACCACATAGAAAGCTGGGGTGACGTCCTTCATCACTGAGACAAAATACTTGACAAGGGAGGGAGGGTTTATTTTGTCTCTGGCTTTTAAAGATCCTGATCTATCGCAGCAGTGAAGGCCTGGAAGTATAAGTGGGGTTGGGGGTTGGCAGGAGTGCACGGCAGAATTCTCCACATGGTGAGCAGTCCGGGAAGCAGAGCATAAGACAGGCAAGTATAACCCCCCACACCTTGCCCCTTGTGGCCACTAACTAGACCTTACATCCCAAAGTTTCCATGACCTCCCCTAAACAGCTCTCTACCAGCTTACCAACTTGGAACCAAATGCTCAAATCTGGGGGGAACAGTCTAGATTTAAATATACAATCACCAGGTTCCTAAATAAGCCCCTGTACATAACACCGTGAGTGCGCACGTGCACGCATGAGTGTGGTCTGACCTGCCAAGAGCATCACTGCCACCACCAACAGACCCGCAGTTGCATCTCTGATACCTATTTTCCTCTTCTGCATAATGGATGGGATAATAAATCCCTAAAGGGGCTCTTGGAGAAAGTGAATAAAATAATAGATATAAGTAACCTGGTGTGTCATTTGATATATAGCCGGCAATTGATATATCGGTAGTGTTGTGGTATAATATGTTGCTATTGTACTGTTTCTATTTCTACTGGTGACTTTCACACGGTCTTTTTCAGTCTGGGTTATAGGAAAGTAGTTTGGGAACTTAGCCCCAACGCAGCCCCCCAACCATCCCTTCATAGGCAGCCCCTGGTGACAGCAGCAACTTTCTTCACTCATCAGAGTTAATCTCTACAAGAGCAGGATTAGCCCAAGTCCCCTCACCACTGGGCCATATGTTCCTGCATGACAGCTGTTTGACAGCCTCTGCTAAGGGAATGGGGGTCTTCTCCTCCCAAACTTGATAAATGTTCACTTCTTCTGTCTGTTCTACTTAGGGCCATCTGTCAGTGTGGCATGGTGTCTCTGCTTGGGCTGGCAAGATGCTGAAGCTGGACCACCAAAGAAGGTTCAGAGACAACGTTGGTGCCAGAAAGGGATGGAGGTGGTGGAAGGGGGTGGGTTGGGAGGAAAGGCTGTCTTCTGGGCCAAGGAAGCCAAGATTTGGGCTGTTCAGCCATCAGTTGAATGAACAAGCACACCTTGGAGATAACCGGTGCTTCTCACACTTGCACGTGCCCAAAAAAATGCAGGAGCTCCTGCTTGAGCACAGATTCAGATGCAGAAGATTGGGGCTGGATACTCCTCGTAAGCCCTTACACCTTACACGACAGTGCAGCTGAAGGTCGGGAGCCCATACTAGCAAGATCATGAAGAGTGGCTGGTTCCAGATCCACTGACTCATGATCAGAGAATGCAGAAAACGGAGAACCGAGAGGCTGAAGAGCTTCCAAAGTGAGCACTGGTCAGCTAGCTGCTCTTTCCAGAGTGAGCACTGGTCAGCTAGCTGCTCCTTCCAGAATGAGCACTGGTCAGCTAGCTGTTCCTTCCAGAATGAGCACTGGTCAGCTAGCTGTTCCTTCCAGAATGAGCACTGGTCAGCTAGCTGTTCCTTCCAGAATGAGCACTGGTCAGCTAGCTGCTCCTGCTCTCAGTCTTTCCATGACTAAATCCCCCTGCCACAGATAAACAGCACCATGGCCATCTTTCCACTTACAGTGTCTTATTCTTCTGGACTACAGGCATACATGCAGGCAGAATATTGTATACATAATAAATAAATATTAGAAAAAGAAGTGTAGAATGAATACAAGGGAAAGGGAGTTAGAAAACCAAGAATGACACACGTCTCCAACAATGTCCACAGAGCTTCCACAGTAGCAGAATCAGTGTGGGGCAGGAAGGCAAAGCTCCAGAGCCCTAAAGACAGAATTTCACCATTCCCCTCCAGCCTTGGGCTCTGAAGGAATGACTCCCTTTGGGGCTATAGGAAAGTGTATACATTTGCCTGGAAGCAATGGAATGTAAGTAATCCCCCAAATCACTTTGGCAGCCCAGCATTTTGGGGGAGACATCAACCAGTGACGTCAATCCGTTCAGATTGCTCTCAAAGCCAGAGAGCTCAAACTCGAGATCTCATAATTCATCTTTAATTGTTAAGGAGCCCATGAGACCCTAGCATCTCTGTTAACTGAGTTTCATGATGTTAATTTCTCCATCAGCTAAGTCTAGCACTAGGGGGACTGCGCTGTCAGCTTCTGGCTCCCCACAAAAGGTGTTAATAATCTCCAATGGACATGACGAGGTGCCCGCAGAATTTCAAGCAATTTGCCGCCAGCTCCTGCCCATCGCCACAGGGCTGAGACTGGCAGCAGAGCAGCCCCCTGCTGGTCTTCATCACTGTGGGTCTCTTCATTTAGTGCCTGTGCACACAGGTACATCTGCGCAGGACCACCAGATTGAATGAAGACACACAACGGCATCGTTTGAAACCATTTACATGTCCCCTCAAACTGTTCACAAGTCCTGCAGGAGAACTAGGATGGGAGCCTTAGTGGTGGTCACTAGTGACTCTAAGTGCAGGACCAAGTACAACCCTAGTGGGCTTTCTGACACCCTGCTACACAGGTCCATCCAGGCCTAGGCACCTGTATGTGACAAACGACCCCATTAGCAGCAGCGGTATTTCATCATATAGCACCCACAGCACAGCTTCCCAGAAACCTGCGAGCGGGTAGAATCCAGATGCTTAAGCCTGCACAGGACCTGAAAACTGCCCAGGTAATGAACTCCTAGAACCATGGCCTGGAAAGAAGCGTTTTTAGGAAACTGGGAAATCTGTTTTAACTCTTCTTGTAGAGCAAGGTGCCAAGCTGTCAGAGGGAAGAGACTGGCAAACACAGAAAGCAGGGAGTACATGGTAATTCTTGGACCAAAGCTCCTTCCTACCTGTTAGTCTAGACTTTCATTTAGCAAATGTCCCCCAGATAAATGCTGAGTGTACATCTGGGTCCTTAAAACCACACATAGCCTATCTTATTGGAGGACAATTGAGTGTCTCCAACATAAAGACAAGTCCAAACTCCATCCCCACAGGTAAGTAGCAGAGAGCTAGCTCCTGGAACAAAAGCCCATGGCAGCTGAGCCCTCAGTTCATCCTGGGTATGAGATCCTCAGAGTAGCTCCTTCGGCATGCTTAAGAGACAGGCGCCAGATGGACAAAGGCCAGGTGCTCCGAGACAACTCCAAACATACCCCTCCTAATGTCTTGTCTTGAATGCTTTTTTTCTAACTGAATACATCAAATAAATAAATACATACATAAATCTGAGAGCATCTGGAGACTCGGTTCCTTAGATGCTTCTGATGCCCACTTCCACTGCTCAAACAAAAACGAACAGGAAAGTGTGCCAGGGCCCCTACCTACTTCTGCCTTTGATTTCCAAAGGAACATATCCCTTCTGGGACTCAGTATGTGTCTAGCAGCCACGTCATGCCCCCCCNACACACACACACACACACACACACACACACACACACACACACACACCACCCCAGCTCTTAGCTACTGGAAAGACAAGATGATCTCTGGATGAAAGAAAGCCATAGCTCACCGCTGGCTCTGCCTAGCAAGCTTTGAAGAATGGTGCCCACAGCCAGCAGACAGTGACTACTCATTAGATTTTCAGTCTGGCATTTGGAGAAGGGAGGAACCCGAGCCAGACACTAGCCAAAAAGGGTGGTGGTGGGGGGGTGTGAAATCGTAGTCACCTCGTTCCCAGAAGGTGGCGCTATGCTTTAAGACAGACTAGCCCGAGGGATGAAGCATCTGTGAGAGACTAGGATTTCTGAAAGAGGAGGATGCTTACGGATGCAATGCAGAGCAACGGAGGTCCTGTAATAGCATTGTAGAGTAACTTTAGATCACTGACGAGGAAACTGGAGCCCGGAGGAAGATGAATTTTCTCCGCCATTGTGCAGACCAACATGTAGAACTCAGGCTTTTGACTCTGAAGGTTCTACATTGCCCACCTCATCTGCTCTGGGTGAAATGGAAATAAAAGAGTAAGACTGAGAAGAGGCTTGCCATGGAGGTAGTCGGGTTCAAACATGGATGCTCCGAAGAGAAGGAACCAGTGATCCCTCTGGGGAGCCTGCCTGGTGAACGCACCAGGGTTCCTGGGCTGACAGCATCAATGTTCATGGCTCAGAAATCTTCACAGGAAAACAAAGTAAAAGCCCTGGGTTCCCCCACGGGTGATCTCTGTGCTGCTACTGGCTACTCACCTCCCATCTCTGAGTCGTCATTATTGCATTAGTAAAAGGGGAAGGAAGTAGCTTCTCCTAGAGTCCTAGCTAAGAACGGAAGATTCTAGTGCCTAGCACAATGTTGGAGGCAGTGTGATGTAGTCAGGACTAACTCCTTTTCCCTTCTTGGCTACACTGTGAGCTGCATTCTCCCAGTGAGTGTCACACATGTGGGCTGGGAGTGCTCAGAGCATGGTAGATGCAAGCCTCTGTGCCCTGGACAAGGAATATCCCCCCATGACATCCCCATGAGTCCGTAATGGGAAGGCGGAGTTAAAGGATAGAGTCCAGGGCTTGGAAGATGTTTCAAACAGTAAAAGGTTTACTTATAAGCACAAGGATCAGAATTCACTCAGACCCAATAAAAAAAGGAAATCTGACTTTGAGGGGCTGGCAGAACCCTATCCCTGGAAGAATGGATCTCGGAAACTCACAAGCCTGTCCCATCTACACGGCCAGTCTAGGTTAGTAAGAGGCCATGTCTTAAGAACAAGAGGGATGATGGACAGTACTTGAGCAACCACAGCCTAGTAGTTCTCTGGCTTCCATGTACACGCACGCACACACACACACACACACACACACACACACACAAAATGGATGCCAGGCAATGCACTTAGGGGAGAAAGTTTATCCTATAGAGTTAGAAAACCTCCAGTGACTAGATTGTCTATCCCTCCCACAAGCCCTGGTTGCAGCACTGAACATCCCCAGACACCTGCACACTTAAGTACAAACACACACACGCACACCACACATACACATGCATACATACACACACGCATATGCGCACACACATACACACACACACACACACCCCAATATGTGAAGGGAGTGGCACGGTGGCCAAAGCTTTCACAGAGGCTGGCAGGCCGCAGGGAACCTCCCGTGGTTACTCACGTGCTCTTTTCAACCACTGACTTTCATTCAGGGTCCACCGGAGCAGGGATGCTTTATCACCATCCTCTCCACACACAAAAGACGAAGCCTTGAAAGGGTTTCCCGGGGACCACACAGCTCGGCAGCCCACCGGTAGGTGAAGTGTGCTGTTAACAGTCTCTCCAGGCACTGCCGGCCTTTTTCTTCCTAATCTTGATTTCTGAAAGGCTACTGAGTCTCAGGTGAGAGGGAATGAGACAATGGGAGCACAGACCCAAGGGAGACAACTCCCCATCTCTGCCTTTCAGCTTGATTACTTTGGCCAATCCCTTGGCCACCTACAAGCACACTTGCTCTACACTAGGGCACACTTTACGCAGGCAGGACTTCTGAGGCTATCGTTTTGGATAGCAAGCTATCATCTACAAGGGTGAGGGGAAACTGGATTTTCCCCAACCACCTCCATTCAGAGACCCTTGGGCTTCTGCGCCTCTGCATTGGGGCTTTTCTTTGAGTTCCCACTGTTACTGGTGGTTAGTAATTTCTCCTAGGAAGCTCCATTCTGGTCCCTTGAATGCAGAGAAGACCCCAGGAAAGGATGCTCCTGGGCTGATTCCACAGATCCATAGCATTGTAGCCAAGCCAACTAACAATGGGCACGTGATCAGGTTCAGACCCCCTCTTGCTCCCTGCCATCTGTACGGTCACCCCCATTATCCCCACCATCCCCGTCCCCCAGAATGCCAATTTTCTCCAGCTTCACAATAATTTACTTTATGACCAAAACTCTTAGAGGAACTAGCTTAGAGGAAGGGCTTGGACAAATATTCAAACTTTCAGCATTTCTCACAAGTATCATTTACAGTGTGCCAACCGTACACTGGTGTTGTGAGGTATCTTAGCTGGTGGCCTGGTCGCCGGGGCACCCCAGAGGAAGGCAGGCTGAGCAGTGCATACACTAAACAGATGTGTCCTTCATTCTTGTCCTCATCTCTCTCTCCCCTGGAGAATGTTCCAGAGAAAAAAATCTGCAAGGTCACCCTAATATTTCCTTGGAATTCTTTACTGTCTTTTCTCTATGGCAACTGCCCTCTTTTCCTGAATGACCTAAGTCTTTGTGAACCTAAGACCCAGACCCAGAAGTGAATATTCTTCTTTTTCACTTCTAGTTCAAAAAACTTTTGATGGTGCCACCAGAGCCTGAGGTCTGAGGACGAATGGGATGGCCACTTTGTAGCCACTGCTCTTGAAAAGCTCACATGCCTCCACCTACTCCTCTCAAAAAAGCATTCATCTACCACTGGCTAGGTGTTGGAGTCCATGGATGGCTGTGAACAAGATGACCACCTAGAGCTTGTAATCAAATGGGGATCAAGCTCTATGCAGAGCAGGAGAACAATGATGGGGACACAGGACAGCACCAAGCTGATACAGTATCAACAAACAAGAAGCAAGGACTGGGAGAGATGAGATAGGCATAGACGCCAAATGAGCACTATCAACTGGAGACCAAGCGAGTCTGTGGGAGGCCTTATACCTCTAAATCCTAACAATGACCAATAGAACACATTCCCACTTATAAAATTGAATGAGATCCCAGTCTTAACTTCTGGACTTCCATTTACTACCAAAAGAATTCCAGTCCCCAGTGTTCGATGAAAAAAAAAATCTGTGTTGCTGTGCCTACTGGCACCTAGTGTGCTTGATCCGTGTTCACCCTTATCACTGCCATTGAGTGAGATATGCAACAAAATTAGAGGTTGTGTCCAAGCAATCGTGGAGCAAAGCATCCTGTATTTACCCTGAAAGGGGTCCCTCGTCTTGAGCAACTCTGAGCTTTAATTTTCCCATCTATGAAATAAGCAGGTTTGATGGCTTACTGAGGTCTCTTTCTGCCATCAAATGCTGTGACCTTGCTACGCTCTGACCTTTTGAAGTCTATGACCACACAGAATAACCATTCTTTTGCATAGCTGCTCAATACCTACATTTATACAGACCATGGTCAAAACCACATCCTTGGTGTTGGCACAGTTGCCAGTGTCAAAGACCTGACATGGCACAGTGAAGACTATATTCACACAATCTGGCCCTTGGTACCAGTGTGCTAACAGGGCTTCCTCTGTGCTCCGGCTCAGAAAAATCTTCACAGTCAAGTCTTTAGCTAAAAATTCAGGTGCCCAAGAGAAGTGAAGACAGGCCCATCATAACATGTCTTCCCATTCAGGACGCATGTGGTTTCAATAAGCCTCGCTGTGCTTATGACATTGTGGTCAATACTTTATTATCAACCTTTCAACAGAATCCTTCCTCCAGAGTTCTGGCCAAGCAGATCAAACCACACAAATACAACTGTATATTGAATTATTATTCTCTGGCTTTTTTTTTTTGGTTTGAAGAAAAAAAAAGGTGGGGACTTTCTATGTTTTCTATCTTGTTAAATAATGTTGGTATCTACCTAAATCAGAAGCTGGGAATCATCTCTGAGTTCTTACCCTCATGACTCAATAAATATCAGTGGCCAAGCACTGTAAATTTGTAAATTCAATCCCCTTGTCATCTTTTAGATGGATTTGATCTAGCCCCCATTGCTACATCCTGGCTCAGACACTTACAGACATTCAGCAATTAGGTTGGTTGACTCTGCACAACCGGCTCCAGTGTCTCTCCCATTTTGGAGGAGAAATTCCTAAATGCACATGCATGACCCTTTTGCTCACTGCCTTGCACGTTTCTTCAGGCTCTTATTCCTTACAGTAGGGGTTCATAGGCTAAGAGAAGCTCAAAGGTGCCTTAAAGACTTGTTGAAGACATCATGGTAGAACCCATCCTCCCAATCTTACACACAGTTGGTCTACGACAGAGGCTGTAAAACTTGGTTTGTAGCAGTTTTCCAGATGTTCTCAGTGCTGTCTCAGGAACCACACTGCCCTGTTCTGAAAGGTATAAACTCAGTCTGGCACTAGGTTCCTCAACTGTGCTTTTAGAGTTGCTTTTCATGTTAGTTCACATCAGGCCACACACATATGCACTTAGGATGTATGGCTCTCAATGCCAAATCTGGTAGCAAAGAGACTGTGTTTTGAACAGAGACCCTAGACTATAGACATGACGTTTACAGCCTCACGAGGATCAGGCAGAATTCAGTGGGCATCTTAGGACTCAGCCAACCAGCCAGGGGCTGGCAAGCATTGACACCCAAGCTTTGTAGCTATGCTTCGATGTAGACACCATCCAAAACTCTGTCTTCATCTGATACTTTCCATCCATGTGGCAAAATAAACTCCACCGCCAATTCGTTACTTAAGCCAAACATAAACAAGATCTAAAACAGAACAAAATGGACAAAAGCCAAGTGGGAAGGTAGTTTAAGGTTATGAAATCTGGCTTAGAAACCACATGGTGTCTGAACTTGTAAATATCAAAGAGGCAGACAGGAAAACTTTAATAGTATAATAATAATTAATAATAATGAAGTCGTGCCATCTCCACTGTTACTCCGAGAATATAAAATTATAAAAAATTAAGGCATGAAATGCTTCTTATGTTCTTCTGTGCTAGAGAACTGTTCCATTTCCAGGGCCTGGAAAAAGCTACTTCTGTTCCTGGGAAGACTCACAGAGCCCAGGAGGCCATGCGAACCTCAGAGGCTGCTAGGTTTCTAGAATCTTAAATCCTGCAGTTTTTGCTTCCCCTGCTTCTGAAATTCAGGCTTCCTGCAAAAGGAAACAAGACCCATCCCCATCTCCCTGGAAACACAAAGAAAGCCTTAACCTTTTCACCACTGGGTACCAGCAGCTCTGGCGGACAGAGGATGAGACCCTGAAGATCATACCTGTTGCTGGGTGAGGCTTTCTGAGGTGGAATTGTTACTGCTGGCCATTGCTGGGGAGCCAAGGAGGGTTAGTCTCGACTTGTAACACATTGATATATTTGCCCCAGGTTTTGGGGGGTTTTGTTGTTGTTATTTTCCTGGCCTCAAAATGAACAACTTGAAATTTCAGTTGACCCTGTAATAAATTATCCTCATGTTAATGAATTACTCACCCTTTTAGGGTGAACATTCCAAATACCAGAGAGAGATGATTTTTCCTTTGTCTGCCTTTGGAACCTCTTCCTTCACATCCACTCCCAAATGACAACAGTGGCCAAACGACCTGGTGGACACCATCATCCAACAGTGCTTTGAATAAACTTCTGCTTACAATACTAATTGTGGATACTTATCTAAAATTAACCAGGGGTGTTCTCTTCTACTGTTTTACCTATCATAAACTCTTAACTCAGTTGGTACCTGTAAATCCATGAGGAAGATTTCTTTTACTTATAATTTAACCATCACAGCTGTTGACAGGCCCCTGATAAAAAAGGGATTTGGAATATTTTCTACTTTTTAATGTAATTTGATTGCCTTATTGATCTGGTCTGGCCTCAGGGTCTATGTGTAGCCCAGTAAGACCTTGAACTTCTGATCCCATGCAACCATTTTACAAGTGTTGGCAGTATAGGCATACATCTTTATTGCTTGGCTCATGAATTCTTGGAGTAGAACTCAGGGCTTTGTGAATATGAGGCAAACCCACGAATCTACATCATCTAGCCCATACTTCTTTAAATAGAGCAATTCCATCCAACATGGCCGTTCCTAGCCACACACTTCAATTGCCATTGGCCAATACATTAAAGAGAATGGCTATTTGCAAAAAGCAAATATCACAGAAAGGCCAGCCTAGCCCTGCTTCAGAAGTTTAATTTCTCTACAGAATTCAAGTCATCATTCTGCTTAGAAAATCTTGCAGTGTATTTTAGGGCTAATTCTGTGACCTATTGCTCCCTACCCACATTCCCTTGGCCAGAACCCAAGTTCCCTACCAGCATCTCCAACTCCTCAGTGACCAGTGATCATTTTCCCCAAGTGCTTAATAGACTCAGGCCCATCAGTCTCTCCAAACTCTTCCAACCCTGGCAGAGCATATCAGACACCTGCTTGATTCAATTCATGATTTTAAACTATGCTCACATGCCATCCTCTAGATATCAGCATTGTGACGCCACGAATATGTGTGATATCATCTCCTCTCTCCTCTGTGCCATCTTTGCCTCCTGTTCACCTCAAATGCTGTTGTCCTACTTGCTCACATATGGAGTAATTGGAGACTGTTTGAGAATTGCTCTGCCCTCTAGGCATATCCATGTTGTCTCTTGGTCAGGGTCGGGGCATGGGCTTAATGTCATTAATATCACAGCTGCAAGGTGTGGAGGATGAAGATGAAGACTGTGAATGTTCCCTGGTTTTAAACCGAAGGTCCTTTTGTCAGCTCAGTTGAGAAGATGATAAAACAGAAAGACCCTGACGCCAGGTCTCCAGGACTCCAGATGTGCTTGGGCAAGCTACAGAGCATCCCTGAGCATTGATCTCAGCCATGGGGATAACTTCATGAGTTTATGGTGACATAAAGCTTAGATGACAAAAAGGATATTAGCCAGCCAGCCCAGTTGATAAGTTTATGTAAATCTAAATACCCAATAAAAGCATTCCATCTTCATGTTTCTCTTTAGGAATATTCGAACTAATGGCAACACGATAATGCAATGGTTAGGTTTTTTTTTTCCCAAGCTAGTAAATGACTGAGCTCTTAAAAGTAACTATTTAATTAACATCTCATTTTTGTTTATATTACTCCAAAAAAATCTGTGTTATCCCAGCTCTACAAAGTTAATCATTCAGAACAAATGTGTACCATTTGAAATCTTACATGAAAAGCAATCCCTTCAAAGGCACTAGCAAAGCACAAATTCTCCCTGTCCCCTTTAAGCCTCTAGTCACTCAGGTTATTCTTGCTCCAAACATGGCCATAAACACAAAAGCGAGGGGTAAAGATAGTCAAGTGTGCTGGACCTGGAGCCACTGCCTGAGTTCAGATCTTGATGTGCACTTTCTAGTTGGGGAATAAATTAATCTATATATACCGTGTGTGTGTGTGTGTGTGTGTGTGTGTGTGTG
>LOEQ01001358.1:84474-98013 GCA_001685075.1 Bramus lutescens
CTGCCTATGCCCATGTCTGTGTCCCACCCTCTGCCTATGCCCATGTCTGTGTCCTGCCTCGGCCCCTGCCCCAGCTTCTGCCTATGCCCATACCCAGCCTCTCTCCCCCACCCATGTCCATGCCTTGCTCCTGCCCCTGCCCAAGATTTGGGGTTCAGAAGCAGGAAGGCTAAAAATACTGAGTTCTAGCCCTTCACATACCAAAGAACCCTGAGCCTCAGTTTCTCCATCCCCCATTGGTTAACTTGACAGGCTAACCAAGCTGCTCTTTCTTGGAATACTCTCCCAGCTGCGAACATCTGGAGAACTACCTCCCTTGTGAGTCACCCTCCCTGGTAGCAGTCACAACAACACATTCCTGTCTCCAAGGTGGATGGCACAGAGGATACGCAAACATGTCTAATTAAGTCGGGAAGTCAAAACAGCCTTTCCCAATGTGATTCCAGGATCCCCATAACATTCTGCGAGGCAAAGGGCTGTTCCGCAGCATGCCTGATCAGAGCGTGGACACCAAGGCAAAAGAACGATTTCTCTGGTCCCGAACATGTTGGGGGGCAGTGCCGCATACCGCTGTCAGCTCGCCTTACCGTCTCCTCCCCATCTCTAGGCACTTGATTACCCCCTGCCCCCAGAAGCATTCACAGTCTTGAACTTTCTAATCATGGCCCGTCTTTGTCTGGGCACTCGGGATCATATGGCATCAATTGAGAACGTAACCCGACTCAGGTTTGGTATTTAACATACCTGCTGCTGAGGAAGTGTCTTTGAAGGGGAGGCCATGTGCGGTGGCCCTCGACCCTCCCTTCTGAACGGCCCTGCCCCGTACCTCCTAATCAGTCTCCCCAACTCACCACGGAGGAGGTCTCGCAATGGAGGGCAATTATGAGGGCGAGGAGATGAAAGAGGCAGGCCCAATGGTCCTAAAGGTTCTTTTGCTTTTAAATTATCCATGATTTACCTGCATAAAAGGAGAGGAAGTGCCCAGAGATTATTCTAATTGAGCCAGACTTTTCAAATCATGGAAATACCAGCATTTCCAAGGGGAAATCCAATCCATTCAAATTGCCCCCGTGAGTAACTCATACAAACAGAAGGAAAGAGGGGCTTTCATTCGCCAATGTGGGTCTGATCAGTGTAAATTGGATAAATGGCAGGGCCAGGAGGGCAGGGAGCGCTCAGCGTCCTCACCCGTGTTTTCTTAGCCACGTTTGTAAAAGAGATCATTCTGGAAGAGAGGCTGTCAGAGAAAATGCCTCCAGTTCGCCACCAAGCCTCCGTCCCTGGTTATTGAAAACAGGCAGAAGTATGTTCCTGTCACTGTCCATCCCTGGGTCTCCCGATTTCCCGCCCCAGAGGTCTGCAGAAATCCTTTCAAAGAGGACGTTTCACTGTGGCAGTGTTTCGATTAGCCTTTATGACAAGAAGACGGAATCTTGGTGTGCTTGCTTGGCAACTCTCCTGAGACGGGGTGAAACGCCCCAATGAATGGCCACCTCTGTGAGGGAAAAAGTCTGGAGGAGGAATTTGAGGCAGAGAAATTAAGTACCTTCCAGAAGGTCAGAGTTCAAATCCCTGGAAAGCTGGGGCAAGACCTTTCTGCTTTTGGGTTCCTGTTCATCCCAAATTAAGACAATAGGCCTTTTCTTTAGCCCACTCAAAGCTCCCATATGTGTGTGTGTGTGTGTGTGTGTGTGTGTGTGCATGCATATACACAAAGACATACATACATATATATGTATATATACACATATAGAAGAATATCTGTACAAAGATCCCATGTATGTGCACATGGGTTGCCTCATATGCTTGATGATTTCCAAGAAAACAGAAATGCTATCTACAAATACATATATATATATGCAATATATAACATATATTTTTTTCATTCTGCATTGGTGTTCTCCCTTTCCAAAAAGAAACATACATCCATAAGCTGATAAACACACAATCCACATGTGTCTACTTATGCATAAAGTCACACTTACTTCATATCTGTACATCTCAGAATCACAAAACAAATTCCAGACACCAACACTGATACCTAAGGCCATAGTTGAGTGCACAGATTTTCCGTGTTAATCGAAGATCAAACCCTACTTTTGTGAATCCAACATGGTGTTCCGTTTCTCCAAAGTTGATAGCCTCAACTTTGTTAGATGCTAGGACTAGGCTTCTGTTTAACAAAAATAAAGATAGTATGGTGCTTCATGCCTCCCAGGCTGCAATCACACACATTGATCAATGTTGGGAGCCTCACAATAAGACTGGGAAGAAAACAGGAGCTGTCTCTGGTCCCACTTTGCAGAAGAGAGGCCTTCAGAGAGATGGCCAGCCATATATACCCAAATCGTTGAACCCATTCTCTGTAGTGAAACTCAACAGAGTACCTAGAATTCCACAATCATCATATTCAGAAGGACCAATGAGGCAATTCCAAAGTTACCCAGGTGTCCCACTGACCCTATCCCTCTGTGAAATGATTGTCAACTCCCAAGCAGACAGCACAGCTTAGGTTTATAGGACTGGGTGCCAGGCTCCAGGTCAGGGAGACTTTGAGGCCTTTCCCAGAGCTACAGAGCACTAAGAAATGACTCTAGACATGGCTGTTGCACTCATGAACTCCAGGCAGCTGATGCTACGTGTATAACATGTACACAAGATCCAGTCCATTGGTGTTCTGGCATGGATCCAGAGGGACTCAACAGCCCTACAGTTAGGTGAGAAGCTACTGACAGCCCATGGTTGCTGGAGAAGGGAAAGCTGATTTTCTTCTGGTGTTCCTGGTAAGTTACCCATGCTCCAGTGGATGGCCCTACACCTATCTATGCACACAGAGGAAGTTCCAATTGGGCTCAATAAGTCAAGAAAGGAAAAGGGAAAAGAGAGATGNCAGAGGGAGAGTGGATATAATCTAGCCATACTGTGTGCATGTATAAGATTGCCCAAGAAGAAAGAAATATTTATTAAGCAGAAGTGACCCTGCAAAGAAGTGAAGAGCCAGTTCAGTGGTCATCAGAGGATACACACATATAGACCCGCTATTTACTTAAACAGTGGCAGCCACAGATCCACTCCTGAGATACTTACAGAGTATAAATAAATTCTGTCTCTAGGAACAATAATAGACCTACTCAGGACTTACACTGTCTGTGTCAGGAACACACTGAAGAGCCTGGTCAAAATCCAGGATGTAAGTCTGGGGTGCTCATTCTTGCCTTACAAGTTGACTTACCGAAGTCCTCTTTCTAGGCAAGGGAACAAAATCCTCCTGCTTAAAGCATCATTTAAGGCTTGAGAAACGAGGATGGCAAAGAATCCCAGCTCACTACTTAGAGAAGTGACATTTGCTGCCAGCTTTCTTCTGTTGGGCAGTGAAGCCTTGGGCAGCAATCTTTACCAGAGCATTTCCATCCTCTAGAGCAGTGGTTGTCAACCTGCGGGTATTGACCCCTTTGGGGTCGTAGGACCCTTTCACTGGGGTTGTCTAAGACCATGGGAAAACATAGATATTTACATTACAATTCATAACAGTAACAAAATTACAGTTATAAACCAGGTGGTGGTGGTGGTGTGCACCTTTAATCCCAGCACTCAGGAGGCAGAAGTGAGCAAATCTCTGTGAGTTCAAGGTCAGCCTGGTCTACAGAGCAAGTTCCAAGACAAAAAAAAAATCTCAAAAAACTAAAAAAAAAATTATAGTTATAAAGTCACAACAAAAATATTTTTAAGGTTGAGGGGGGTCACCACAACATGAGGGACTGTATTAAAGGGTTGCAGCATTAAGATGGCTGAGAGCCACTGACCTAAAGCCTCTAATGGCTCTGGGAATATCTAAGGACAAGGTTTAACATTGCACTACCAACAAAAATCCCCTAGCCACTTGTCTCAGGAACACGAAGAAGATTCCAGGGGAGGGACGTGGAGGGTTCCACCCCAGCACCTCTGAGAGATTATGTGTTCAGGGTTCCAATGACCCAAAGCTGTCTTTGTGGACAAAATACCGAAAGCTTGGCTCGGGTACTGAATTGACCATCAGCCATCCTCGCCATTCGCATATTCTGTGATTGTAAAATAGGCTTAATGTCCAAAAACTAAATAATACCCACGGCACTTGCACTGCTAATCATGGGCGTCTGAGGAGCAGAAAACATTGAGGTCACACACAGAACAGCTGCTATGGAAAGGGACACTTTGTTTCCACCCTCAGACTCAACAAGCAGGCCCTTTTAAAGTGGACTCCAAGAGCAGGGCTGGAGGGTTTTCCAGGGGCCTTGGTCCAGGAGGCTGTTATGTATTAAGAAGAAAAAGGGAGTCCAGTACGCTTGATCAGGCTGGGATTCAGAGCTGCAGACCGTCAGTCTGGCGTGTCTGCCAGGAGCCTAGTGTGTGAGAACCCATAGTATACACTGAAGTATCTTCAAACAGAAGCACAAACAGTACAAGTTTCTGTGCTAATAGGTTGGCAGAACCACTGTAGCCAGAGGTCCTGGGCTTTCTCTAGGAGTCATGGCTCAGTGTTGGCTGCTTCCAAGGTTTCAGTGGCATGGAACATACGCTAATTGCTCTTATCCAACATCTCATTCCTAAACAGTCAAGGATAAGCCCCCCCCCCTGTTGGCTTGCCTTTGCACCCTTGCTGATGTTCAGGCTGCTTTGCATCTCCATGTGTCCGGCATTATCTGATCACTGACCTTTTCTGTTGTCTGTCTCCTGCCACGTAGAAGCCATCTCATGCTTATAAGGCTTCAAGTACAACTCCAGGCGGCATTTGAACTTCTGGATGACCCCTTTGACTAGGCTAATTTCTCTCCTGTACAGGGTGCCAGTCATGAGACTTGGCTTCACGCAATTGGTCTCAGAAGGTAGAGAACAGGCTGCCCCACGCAGGATGGTAGACTGATGACCACATGCCCTTACAAGGTGTATGATAGATCTAGAAGTCCAGAGGGGAAGGTGGTACTATGATGGTGTGCCTGACATCTGGGTGAGCCTGAGTATGCCGTGTCATTCACTCACCTCCTTCCGCAGACTTGGCTTCGTGTGACCAAGTTCTAGTCCCACCTACACATCCCCGGAGAGGGTCAGAGAGGGGGCATTCAATGACTCCTTCACTCCGTCAATAAAACCCACAGCTATTTTAAAAATCAAATGCAAATAAGGGACGCGTGTCCCCCAGTGAGGGCGCAGGTACATCTCAGAACTGGGCACCAGAGGCTGGGAGGAGCATTAGGAAGGCATACAGTGTGTTTCTAGTGCTTGGGGACACTGTCAAATTGAGGTAGTTAGCCCTCTTGTTTAGGAAGTCCCAGAGGCGACAAAAGGCAGGTCTGGTTGTAACGGTAAGTCAGCTACTAGAAGGAAGACTCAGGCAGATGAGCAGGTGGACAAGGATGGAGCAGGGGCTGTGCGCAAGTGGAAAAGGACTTTATGAGATTGAGCGTGGGGGTGCGGACATATGAGGAGAATGGTGCCAAGTGAGGAGGTCGCACAGGCATTTATGTATACCAGTGTCAGAGAATCTGGGTCTGAGAGTGCCATTAACCTCTTGAATTCTGGTCTGCAGGTAGCTCTTCCCACATTACGCTGTCTACTCTTCTAGAGTCTAGAGTGCAAAGGGGCTCCATCCTGCCTCACCTGGATAAAGCTAGGTAGGAGCATTGAGAACCGATATAACTCTAAACCCAGATATAATTAATTAGATAGATGATAGATAGATAGATAGATAGATAGATAGATAGATAGATATAATTAATCAAATATAATCCCATCATTAGTCCTAATTCCTACTTTGAAGGGCTCAAACTTGGTGTGAGGAAAGAGTCTGCTGAGTTTCCCCATAGCTGACTTGGTGGAAAGTTTCCAAGAGATGGAAAGTACTACCCATCATCAGAACAAAACCATCAAAGCTCAGCAGGTCTGAGGACACACGTCTACTTCTGTAGACAAGAGGCAAGGATAGCAAGCATCCCAGAACTGCCTGGGAGAAGACACAGGCCTTCGGACTCTCTCAAGGCTTCGAGATGCAGGGAGAAGCAGAACAAGGAAGGAGGCAGGTACCTGAAGGCCTGGGAGACTGTGGTGCTCCCCTCCCTGTCACAGTGGTCTCTTAGCATCCTCGATGATAGCAATACCCTGTGGGTTTGCAGGGACTTTCCCCAAAGTTAAGGGAGACCTGGTCTCCTTTGTCTTTACTCTGTGGGAAGACCATCAGTTTCAACAAGTCAAGTTCATGGTGAGTCACCAATAAGGGAAAGAAGTCCCTGGGATTTGTGCTCTATTCCCACCTTTCCAGATCTATACCCCTGCTCTTCCTGGGGCACCATACATGCCATGACCCATTCAGAGATCTAGGCTGTACTGTCCTCAGTTCTGATGACACAAACCCAACAGTTTGCTCTGATCTAGCCCTTTAAAGGGTGAAAATACTTCTCAATCAAATCTGTCCTTGCTCTGTTCGAAACAAGGGCCTTTCTCATAGCCAAAATGCTTGTTCTAGACAGTTGAGATAGTCCCATGGGCAAGGCCTATGGTAATAGCCAAAATGTGCAATATTTATTACCTGGGAGCTTGTTGAGGTTTGAGTGTGAAGTACCGCTCCCAGCTAAGAGACTCTGGTCTTTTAAACTGCTAAGATTTAGGAGACTTTTGAAGTTAGACTAAATGCATTTTTGTGTTATTAAATGTTCGTGAGTGTATGGGAGCCAGAGGCAGAGTATTATAATTTGAGCGCCCCCCCAAAAAAGTTTCTTGTGTTTGAACATTGGGACCTTCTCTCATAGTGTTATTTTGAGGTATTGGGGAACCTTTCAAACATGAGACCAGGCTGACAGAAGTCATTCCATGGGGACTGGTCTTAAGGGTTATAAGCTAGCTCTGTACTTCCTGGTGGGACATCCAAATATGAGTAAGCCCTGCCACCCATTCTTATCGCCATGGATGGAGCCCTAGCTACTACGCCTTCCTCATCATGATGGGATATATCTCCTTGATCTGAGAACCCAAATAAATGCTTTTTCACTTAAATCACAGCTAACGAGTGGTCTCCCGGAGCAATGGGAAAAGTGAAAAAAGCAAAGCAGAGTTGGAAAAGATGCCACGAGGAAGTGTGTACTGGAGATCTGTTTCCAAACCACAGCACCTTCATAAATCACTTGTCTGCAGGCATGTCTTCCCATTATACACACATGCCGCATAAACCCATGCCCCAAGACGACACGCATTGTCTTCTCGTGTGCACAAATGCATGTATCTTCACCATCAGACCTCCTCTACACGCCATTCACTGGAAGCAATCCACTGTACAAGCACCTCTGTGTACATCAAGCACATGAATGAATGCATTCTAGAAACACATGTGAAGGTGCGCCAGGACACACACACACACAAAGGCTATGCCCGTCTCTCTGGCATCTTCTTGCTGATATTAGAACAAAAATTAGCTGCAGAAGGGTTTTCAAGTAGCCCCATGACCTGTTTGTTCCACACTAGACGTCAGCCCCCTCCATAAGATGGCAAAAATGTAAGCTTTCCTAATTCTGAACCCAGAATATTACCATTTAAGACCTCGGAACTCTTCTTCCCCTCCAATCAGGGACTGCCCATGAGGCATGTCCCTCACAGGGGCCACTTTCCTTTCCTGAGTACAGAAACTAACTTTGTTGCCAGATTCATTCTGGGCCACCTGGTACCACAATATCATTCATTGTCCTACATGGGGGCTCCCAGGTGCAGAGTCAGGGCTCACCCCAGGGTAGCAGTCCCTTGTCTGGACCAGAAGAGAGAGCCATTTGGAATGGATAAATCAGGCCTCCAAAATAAGAGGCAGAATGTAGTAGGAATTCAGCCTTTGAGGGTACTGGATTTAGGGGCATTGTCTTCTGTCTGCAAATGTGATTGCTTTTAAGAGAGAGGAGTGGGCTCTCTAGCTCTCTTGGTGTGGTTGTAGTTCGGTTCACAGTTCCCATTGCCCACAGAGCAAAGGACCACAGTGGCTTACTCTACCTTTATTGTGTGAGAGTTCCCGAAATAAATATCTGTTATCCTTTATTCTGGGCTCTCGTGGACTTCCTTATTTGTACCTACAATTGGCACCCAACATGAGCACGAACCCATGACCTCAAGATTAAGACTCTCAGGCTCTACCAATGGAGCACTTAGTTTCCTGGCTATTCTGAAAATTTGCTTCCATCCATTAACATGTTTATTTTTATTTACTTCTAAGACAATAACAGTGATACTCCCACTGATCTGTAAAATGGCCAAATGGAGCAGTTCCTGTGAAACCCAGCTCTTTGCCTGCTCTCTAGGAGAAAGCTAATAGATATGAACACCATACTTTTTCCTTCCTTGAGAACCAGATTACACAGGACTCTAGATCCATAAAGCTAAGATGGGTGAGTGAAGCCTTCAGGTCATATTGTCCAACCATCTGCCATGAAGGAATGATGCTACTTGAGGCCTTGCAACCATGAGTTAGGAGTGTGAACTTTAGATGAGCTCATGAGGTCAGGGGGAGTCTTGGAAATGACTCTAGCCTGGGTATGATGAGCCTTGCTTTCTTTTGACCTCTTCTTCAAGGAGGAGAGTCGGGCTAACAGGAGCCATGGCTTATCTTCATCCTACATCAATCATTTCAACTGCTCTTATGCCACGATCCTGCCAAAACAGCCCCGGTCTCTCATTTCATGGGCGAAACTATGAAACCAAGCCAAACCCAGACAAGGGAAATGAGGAGTCACCTAAACCTGGGTTTTTTTCATCACTAGATCGGAGTATCTCTCATCAGCATGACAATTTACAGGATGGACAGATATAATTAACACCCTCCTGTGTTCAGAGAGGAACCATGCAAAAGGCTTGGCTCAGGCTCTGTGGGCAGAATACAATTTAGAGTCATTACGTAGCACATCTGGGTTCCGACGTCAGTGGGTCTGTTTCCAATGGTAACTTCTAAACTGCAGTTCAAACAGCACCTCCTCCGTGAAGCCTCCTAGAAGCACTGATCTAAAGAGAATGGATGACTTCTGCATGATGCCTTACCTCCAACCTTCCAGATCTTAAACCGGGTCCCATAATTCTACTTTGCCCCAAATTGTCCCATCTTCTTTCCTGGAATCTTATAGGTCTTTGTTCTCTGAAAAGTAGAAGGACACAGGACTGGGCACAGAGTTCATGCTTGGTAAATACCTGAATGAGAGACTCAATCAAACAGTGAGAGAATCAGTGCTATGAACACCGGGTCCCCGAAGCCCATCACCCATGCACAGTAACATCTCATCGTGCAGCAGCTAAACACAGGGAAGTCATTAACTGGTCCCCTGACACTCAGTGCCAACAGGTCCCAAAAGAAGCCAGTGCCAAGCCTGGCACTCAAGCTCTAAGCAGTCTGATGCTCTGCCCTAGGGTATCACACAGAAGCCCAATGCCACCCACACCGAGTGAAGACGGTGAAAACACTTTACCCCCATTAATAATGGGCCCATTTCTCATCTGGCTTCAGAGTCTGTGAAGCTGATCCAGGCTCAGAAACTTCAAAGGGAAGTCGGTGCTGGAATTGGCCCCAGAGGGTACAGAGCAAGACAAAACATAGGCCACAGTTTTTATACTGTGGATGGTATATAGGAAGTCATTGTTACTGAGAGCTTGCCCTGCCAAGCCTACTAGACTGAAGGAGCCGAATCTCTCCTATCTCTGAATAGCTTAAGAATCAGTGCATAAACTATTTTGGTCCCAGGGCTCACCAGACTGAAGTGGGAATTGCAACATGGTGTTNCTTCCTCTACTCCCAAGACATATACAAATACACAAAATAAGCAAATAATGGATTAAAACAGACTCCAAACCAAGTCAATCCAACATGTTCCTACAAACCACACAATAGCCAGAGTAAAGACAGACAGTGAAGAAAACTGATTGAGGTGGGTTATGGGCTCTCTCCCCATGCAAACAAAGCCAGATTCAGGAGAGAAGAGTCTTCCCTGTGCTCCACAGTCATCCAACAAGCCTTGGCTTCATCCTTAGTGCTGTCAGATAAGAACTATGGTTTTGAATGAGTGTCTCCCCTAGCCTGTGTCTTTTCATCCCCTATCCTGGAACACTTTGCAAAGCATTTGAGCCTCCACACGGAAATGATTCCTTTTCTCATTGGTTGACTTGCCTCTTACCTGTCTTCAAGATCCATGAAAGAAGGTCCGTTCCAGTTTGCTTGCCACATAGCCTCAACACCCAGGGAAGAGACTAGAATGCAGGAGGCACAGAGAATGGTTTTATGAAGAGCTGTCAAATGCTTGGCATATTACGTGTGCAAGACAGTTTCCTGGGTGGCCTTCGACCAAGCCCGGGGTCTCTTGCCTTTCATACTGAGTCCTCAGGAAGAACAGCAGAATGTGTGAGGAATGCAGGATTTGGAGCTAGGGAAGGACAAGTCACAACAGCTGGGCCTCATTTTCCTCCCCACCCCACTGACCAGACGCTGTATATCCTTCAAGGTTTTAGCATGCCAGGTCATGTGACCTGAGGTGTAGCACCCGAGGAAAGCTGCTTCATGGACTCCCTCAGCTGTCATGCAATTGAAGCCTATGTGGTTGAGGTTCCATCTACCTCAGGCAGGGTTCCTGAGCCATGGGTAGCTAGCTTACCATAACTAATGAGCGTGTGTTGTCCTTTCTAACCTGTCAGTAGAGATGGGCCCTCATCGGTTAGCCTAGAAACAAAGATATGTTTTATAGTGTAGTCAAGTTCAACAAGGCATAGTGAGACACCTGAGCAGTATGCACCAACAGCTATGGGGCTACATCAGTTGACAAAGCACCCATCTATGGAATGGTACAGGTTATGGATGGCTTTTGCAACTAGGGAACGAAACCCAATAAGGTTATTCAGAAAATGATTGAAAACTTCAGGGTGATTCTAACCAGGGAACCTAAGACTGGTGGGAACCAGTGTGGCTATTTCCAGATACTTAAGGTCATCCTGGGGAAAGCAGCAAGGGTGGCTTTGAGGGCTGCACAGTCTAGAGCATCATGTACATAGCACGAAATAAAGGAGGAAGAGGAACAAACAAATGTAAGCATACATTGTCCATGATTAGGAGAGTTATGCCAAGAACAATCCCATGGGACCATTCATTAGAAACATCCCTTAACAAACCAACAGTGTGGGTTCCTTCACCATGCCCTATTCACCTATTAAAAACAAATCCTAGTGGGCACCAAGAAAAGGTGTCTTCCTATGTCAATTCAGTTCTAAAGATACCATCCACCCCCAAGCTGATGGGTCACACAAAACAAGTGTCCCTGATGGGGGCACAGGGTGTATTTCAATCCCAACATGCTTCGTGGGCTGTGTGTTGAGCTGAAACTGTACAGGTTTGGGCAGACCCATGTTTACAGAGCCCACCCCTCAAATGTGCCCCAGAACCCAGAGATATTCACTTACTCTTTCCTCCCTGACTATTTTGATAGCTCTCCCTACCTCTGCAGCTTCCACAAGATTCTGGGGATGGTTCCAATTGGGGGACCACTAGACTGTGTGACCCCTATGAACACATTTAAATCATGGTTGCTGTGGACATGGTGTACAGACCTCCAGGCCCCTCTGAAAGGGGATTTTATTTAGAATCCAGCAAGTCGCTTCTTCTTTTAGGAAAAGTCAATAAAAAGCTTTTCAAAGAAAAATTCCCTAAAGCAATACAAAGTTGAGAGACAAGAAAAGAGACCATTGATTTAACCTAGTACAGAACTTTAGCAAAGATCAGCACAGGGCAAATGGCATCAATTATCTGCTGAATAATGTCAAATACCCAGTTTTTAGGGTCATACAGGCAAAATAAAAGAGATGCCTCTAGCCCTTAGTCCACTACACAGAGCATGTGTGGGGAGTGCTGTTTCTCCTGAACCAGTGGTTCTCAACCTTCCTAACGCCATGACCCTTTAACACGGTTCCTCATGTTATGTTGACCACCCCCTGCACACACCATAATATTTTTATCACTACTTCATAACTATAATTTTGCTGTTATGAGTCATAATGTAAATATCTGATATACAAGCTATCTGATATGTGACTCCCTTGAAGGAGCCGTGACCCACAGGCTGAGAACCACTGACCTACACACTCTCCATCTGGACCAGAGTCATGACATGTACCCAAAGGCCAGGTTCTAGGGTCTGCCTGTCTTTTTTGAAAGCCAGCCTCATACAGAGTTCAAGAGTATGGCTGTTCTCCCAGGATGGAAAAGAAAGGAGAAAGAGAGACAAGAACGCCGTTAAAACAAGCTACCAAGAACCCTTACCTTAACCCACATTGTTCCTGCTTTCAGGGAACCCCACTGACTGCAGGCTTCCTGAGAAGACTTCTATTTACACACACACACACACACACACACACACACACACCACTCACCTTCATCTGATTATGCCAGCAACCTCACTCACTATCCCAGACATGTAAGATGCCCACTCTTCTCCCTAAGAATATCTCCCCTAATAATAAGTGAGCCCAGCCAGGGCCACTTGACAGCCATGGCATTTTGGGTTGAAATGCCCCTCCACAGTCGAAAGGGCTACTAAATGTACCTTCTTCAAGGTAGGATAATAGAGACCCAAGTGGGTCATGCAGACCGTTGCTTGAGAACAGTGCGGGGTGTATAGTCGGGGTGACTGAGGGTTTGTTGCAGTGATATTAAATCCATCTTCTCTAGATTCCTGATGCTCCCTGCTTTGGATCCTCTTACTGTACTTCTTAGTCTGTACAGTGATTGGTCCATGTCTACCACCCTCTCTCAGCTTTGTGATCCCCTTAGGAAGAGTCTAACTAAAATCTGGACCCAACACTGGCACAGAGCCTGCCCCAACAAGCAAATTCTTAGCAAATATATAGTTAAGATGTCTGAACGTTTACTTGAGCCTCACAACTGTTCTTCCTCTGTTTCCCATTTTGTAGCTTAGATAATTGAGGCCCTGAGAACTTAAATGATTGTTTTTCAGAGTCACATAGGTCATGGAAAGTAAGCAGGATTTTGGGTGGGGTGGGAGGTGGGGCTTGCCTGAGTCATTGAGGTTTGCTGTTGTTGTTTTGGCTTTGTTCATTTGGTTCTTACTTTGCACACCTTGTTGCTTTGTGCATCTGCCTGACTTCACATCTTTCAGACACATAGGGTCTGAGAAAAATAAGTTCATTGAAGTAGTCTCTAGATAGAGAGTATGAATCATGGCATTCTGGGTAAAGAGCATTGCATGGCCTTGGGCAATGACAAGTGTGTTGGGGGCAATAACCACTGTCTCATTAAAGTCTAAGCTCTGTGAGGTCAGAGATTAGAGTGTTCCCTAATGTTTTACCACCATTGAGCTCAAATGTTTGGTATAAAACAAGCAAACAAATAATTGTTGAAAGGATAAATGGATGGATGGAAAAGTGTGTGCTATGGATATGGATGGATGTGTGGGATGGATGGGTGGATGAGTGGGATGGATGGATGAATGGGATGGATGGATGGATGGATGGATGGATGGATGGATGGATGGATGGATGGATGGATGG
>LOEQ01001358.1:116721-127934 GCA_001685075.1 Bramus lutescens
CCCGCCCCAGCCCAGCTCCTCATCCACTCCTTCCAAGGAGTAAGGGCTCCCAAGGTATCAGAGAATCAACAAAGTCTGACACATTACTTTGGAGCAGGACCAAGCCCCTCCCCTTTTGCATTAAGGCTAAGCATGGCATCCCACCATAGGGATCAGGCTCCAATAAGTTCGCTCACGACCCAGGGATTTTACTCTGTGCTTTATGAAGAAGGTAAACAGAGAGTTCTGAGATTTGCTATTTCATTTTCTCTGCAATTTTTTTCATTGTGCTTGTCCACATCACTCTGTTGAAATCCTGCACGTCTATATCTTGTTTTCCTGTGTCTGTCTTGGAAAAGAGGTTAGCTTCAGCTCTCCCATTGCCTCCATAGCTTTGCAACAGAGACCACTGACTTGACACCAAAGCGATAAGGAAGGGATCAAATCTGAACTCCGTAATATAGCACCCATACCCCCCTAGCCTGTCTCTCTTGGCTCCCATTGCCTCCCCTTGGCATTCTCCCGTGGCTCTGTTTATTTCCACCAGAATCACCCACAGAGCTGAAGGGCCCACGTTCTTTCACACCTTTCTGACCCCAGTGCCCCATTCTCTGTGATACCCAGTGTCATTTTTTCATGATAACCCCTGCCATGGTTCCCCATCCATGACTCACTCCAGTCTTTCAATGCAATACCGTTGTCAACACACTGAGTGCACGGTTGTGGATTACAACAAACTTGGGTGGCTCAAAACGACAGAAATTATCCTCTCACAGTTCAGGAAGCCGAAAGTCCGAAATCAAGGTGTAAAGATTGTTACCACCTGGAGATGCTAAGGGAGAATGTACTTCATGGGGTTTTCTTTGGTTTTGGTGGTGGCCTGAGGTCCTTGCTTCAACTTCAGTCCAGTCTCCAGCTTCATTATAACTAATTACATCTTCAGAGCATGCTACTTCTAGATAAGGCCACATTCTGTCTCTTAGTGGGCGTGGATTTGGGTAGCACCATCCTGCCTAATATACTAGACTTGATCCTGTGCTCTGCGAATCAATTCAATTACAATTCTTCCTTCACGATCCTGAAAGTGCTAGTGTGTCTGTGGGATGCTCCTTCATAATGCTCACGATACATGCTTACATTCATCTATGTATTAGTGTGTCCCCATCACAGGAAGAGACCAAGTCCCGTTTTACATGTCGGATTATGTTTCATATTCCTGTGCAGGACCTGACCCTCAACAGTTTTGCTACGTAAATTATTGACTGGTGGTTCAGGAGAATGATTTACTGGATCCATACTCCCCTGGATTCTGTTATCTAAAACGTCCCTGCCCTCTGCTTGCAGACAATTCCATCCCCTCCAGGAGTCCCTACAGCCAAGCAAGACTCCACTTGTGTGCCTAGACTGAACCTGAAAGTGGACATGCGTGATCCATTTAGGGATCTGAGAGTCTAGGTCCTACACCAGCTATGACAACTGCCCCTAGATCACATACCTGGCCCACTTCCCCCCTCTTCTTCAGGGCTGGTCCCAAAACTAGGGTGAGAAGGAGCAATGGAACTGGCAGGGGTCATGGGTTGTCTCTAGTCAGTGAGATAAGTACTATCATACCTGGCTTTATGTGGGTTCTGGGGATTTGAACTCCAGTCCTCATACTTGCTCAGTAAGCACTTTGCCCATGGAGACACCTCTCTAGACCCTCATATTTCTATCAACAGCCAAAGGAAACTAACCAGAGTCCAATTAGGGGAGTCACCATCTTAGACTCATAGCTCACATGCCGGATACCTGCTGGATACTGATTCTCAACCTGTGGGTCGCGACCATTAGAAAACCCATATTTCTAATGATCGTAAGAAATGAGACGCCCTCAGTAGTAAAGCTGCAGTTATGCGGTGGAAACGAAAACAAATGTATGGTTCGGGGATCCTAAGACCATCCGAAATATTTGGGTTTTGATGGTCGCGATCCACGCGTTGACAATGGCTGCTACAGTCAGAGGTCACGGATGGGAAGGGTTCAGGAAGCAAGGGACGTTTCGCCTGAGCCTGGATCTGTTCCCTGGGACTCTCAGGCAAGACTGCAGCTCAACGGATGTGTGACCCTGCAGGCATTCTCTGAAGGAATGCTTGCCTCCTTCTCACCCCAGGGTATGGACTTTATTTTAAACAGGAGTATGTTGTTCTTTGGACAACGGAAAGAATATATGCAGCTTTGGGGGAGCGGCAACAGCTGAGAACCCCACACTGGTTCTGGATGAAATTCAATGCGGGCCGACCTAATCGCCATGACCGGGAATTTGGAAGGAGTCTGAAGCGCCTTCGTGTTATTGGACAAACACTGCCTCTTCCCAAGCAGGCTGGGGCATTGCGGTGAATAGCCTTTGATAAGAAGAGGCAGGCCCCTAGGAGGCGAGGCAAGCCACCCACCACTTTCTTAGGCGCTATTGTCCCAGGCTGGGGATTGTGATGTGGGGCTCCGGGTGCACACAATGCCGCACCTCCCGCAATGGGCCATTCATTGGGCCTCAAGGTTCCCTGATGGGAGGGAGCCCGTTGACCCCGGATAATAGATGAAAGTGTTTCTCACTTGCCTTCGCCTCCTGACCTTTTGCCACCATTTTTCATGCACTGTCTCCTCTCCAGCCAGACAGGCAAATTCTTCCTCTGATGCTGCAAGCCTGGTGACCCTCTCCTGCATGCATGCAGAAGCCCACTGCTTGTAGAGGATTGCCAGAGGAGACCTTGCCTAATGTGTCCAAAGCAAGCCAGGGTCATTTCCTCCCCGGTCCCATTCCTGAATGTATGCATACGTGTTTGTGAACATACAGACCCAATCCTTGCACTGGCATACTACCTACATACCAAAAAATCGAACTCTTTGTTTGCTCATTTTGCTACTCTGTTGTCTACTGTCTTTAACTCCAGGTGGAAAATAGTTCTGAAGACACTGCAGAAAGTCTCTCCTCCCTCAGTCTTCTCAGAAGGACCAAGTCACAAATGGCATATGTGAAGGAGATGGCAGAGCTAGCCATACAAAGTGTGCCCTGGGCCACCACCACTGAAGGGACCTCAGGTACTACAGTGAAGACCCAGTAGTCAGCTGCGTGATAATGAACAACACAGAGCAGGGTTGAAGTCCCCTGTATCCAGCACTCAGACTTCCTTCCAAATGCCTCTCGAAAGGGTAAATTCTCTTCGTTGACCATAAGACAGCATTTAGGCTTTGATGTGGGTGTCATTCTATAACTGAAAGTCAACCAATTGGGGTTGGAGATGCAGCTCTGCCGGTGGAAGGCTCGCCTACCGTGCACAAAGACTAGGCTCAGGCTGGGGAGATGGCTTAGTGGGTAGGAGTGCTTGTTTGCCATGAAAACAGAAAACCTGAGCTCAGGTCCCTGGCATTTGGGTGAAAGCCGGGCAAAGGCACACTTGCTATAACTCCAGGGTTGGATGGCAAAGATAGGTGACTCTTGGGAGCTCTCTAAGTCAGCCAGGTGAGCTGAAAAAAACAGTATACTTAAGGTACACACACACACTCTCTCTCTCTCTCTCTCAGGAAGAGAAGAGGAGAGAGGGAAAGAGAGAGATTTCTATCCCCAGCAGTCCGTAAAACCCAGTGTGATTGCATATGACTGTAATCATAACATTTGAGAGAGAAGCAAGAGGATCAGAAGTTCAACACCAGTCTCATCTCCATAGTGAGTTTGAGGAAAGCTGGGAGTATGTTATTACCTCTCCTCAAAAACAAACCAGAAATGCTCTCCCGGTCTCTACATGTCTTTGTGTCCTTACAAACTCCAGGCAATGTCTCCTAAGAAAGAACCGACTGTCATGAGCTCAGATGAAGACAGAATATATGGATGGACTAGGAATAGATATGTGTGTGTGTGTGTGTGTGTGTGTGTGTGTGTGTAGATGTGGGTCCTTGGGTCCTTCAGCCTGGCTGCAGGTTCTTCCATGCAGCTGCCTGTTGCTTCATTACCTTGTTTACTACATGGTTCACGGGTATGGAGATGATGGCAGTAAGACCAGAGGCTCTGGCACCACACTCTCTAAACAAAATACTCAGGGGAACTTACAGGAGGGAGCCACAGTGGCCATGATGTGCAGATCTGTGCGTGGCGGCCTCACTCCCACACTCAGAGCTCACGGGGCCCGACACTCATCACCTGCTGAGGGGGACAAGAGGGCCAGATTCCCAGGGAGGACTTCACAACACAGTCAACAGCTCCAAAGCATCAGAGATCCTCACTTGCATTTCCCAGAGGAAGAGAACCCACGGGAGGTGGAGAGATGGACGGACAGAGGCGATAAGAGCCAAGGGAAATGGGTTTGTTGGAATTGAAGAGGCTTTGGTACATTTGTTAGTTTTCTAATTAGTTTGTCACCACTGTGATAAAATGCCTGGAAAAAGCAGCATAAGGACAGAAGCGTTTGTGCTGGCTCACGGTGTGAAGGTGCAGCCCACCCTGTCAGGGAAGATGTGTGGCAGCCAGAGTGGCTCTAGCTGGGGTGGCAGGAACATGAGCTGACTGACCTCATTGTACTGCAGTCTAGACTCGGTCATGAGCAATGGTGCTCAGCTCAATTTCTTCTTGGACTCCTTCCCATGGGATGGCACCACCCACATTTAGGCTTAACCTCCTGCAGAAATAGCCTCATAGACACTCCCTGTTATGAAGGCTGACTGCCAGTAGAGTTCCCTCTTCATCAGGTGGTCAATCATTTCTACATCAACACCTTCCACAGACTGGATGTGACCCAGCTACACACATATGGTACAACCTGCATTCCTCAGAAGTCCACAGATGCCAGTGTTAGCTTCATCTACAATCAGAGGAATATCCCAAATGACACAATCCCAAACTCCTTGAGTGTGTCATCTCCTAGTAGCTTAGGTAACTGTGGAGTTTCCTCATTAGATTGGAAGTCGAGGGTGAAAAAGAGCAAGGGCAATGGGGTCAATGGCCCTAAGGTCTGAGAGATTCAGAATGGTAGCCAGCGAGACTGGGAAAGTAAGACACACTTTCCCAGGAGATGAGAGCTGCCATACGTAGCCAGTGTGTCTGGTAGGGATGGAGCAGGTGACAATACTCAAACATGTCAGACCCAGAATGTCCCATGCTGACCCATGTCCAGCACACTGTAGTCCCATGGAGACTTTCTTACCTGTCTTTGGACCAGAGAGGGAAAGTGACTTCACTGAGAAAGAGTCAGTGATGGGGCAGGGATGACTGGTTCCCCACAATGCCTTGTGGGTGAGACTCCTCTCCACTCAGAGTTCAGGAAACAGGACCTAATGACTGTGACCATCATAGATCCTAGTGTGTCTATGCTCCTTTGCTGGCATGGACTGGTCACGAGTTGTGGCTCTGGCCAATGTGTCACAAGTGATTTACCTGGGGGACTTGTGAGAAGAATTTCTTCCTTAATTTAAAAATAGGAAGAATAGATCTCTGTAATGGACATATCTAACCTTTCCCCTCTTGGGGGATGAAAGGGGAGGTGGGGGATGGTGCATATCCCAGCGCCACTGTGCTCAGACTTAGGCAGACACCTTGCTTTGGTCTGTAATAGGATATAAACAGGCTAGAAGAGCAAATCTGAACCTGGCCCAAAGTCTCAATCAAAGGAGCAGGCTCCTGGTTTATGCAGAGGCACAGCCCATAAAAAACAAAACCATGAGAATGGGGTGGTTTGTCACATGTTATCCTAACAATAGCTATCTTATTATGGTAGTTTGAATGTAATTGGCCCCCATAAGCTCATAGGGTATGGCACCATTAGGAGGTGTGGCTTTGTTGGAGGAAGTGTGTCACTGTGGAGGGTGGGCTTTGAGGTTTCCTATGCTCAGGACACCGGCCAGTATCTCAGTCAACTTCCTGTTGCCTGCAAGATGCAGGATTCTCAGCTACTTCTCCAGGACCACATGTGCCTACATGCCACCATGCTCCCCACCATGATGACAATGGACTGAACCTCTGAAACTGTAATTGAGTCACCTCAATTAAATGGTTTCTTTATAAGAGTTTCCATGGTCAACCAAGTGGTGGTGGTGCATACCTTTAATCCCAGAGCTTGGGAGGCAAAGACAGGCGGATCTCTGTGAATTCAAGACCAGCCTGATCTACTGAGTGAGTTCCAGGACAGGCTCCAAAGCTACAAAGAAACCGTGTCTCATAAAACAGAAAAACAAAAAAAAAAAAAACAAGAGTTACCATGGTCATGGTGTCTTTTCACAGCGATAGACACCCTAAGACAGGGATGCGCCTCCTTCTGCTATTTGCTATGGCTGTGCAGGTATGATGGCTGAAGCTATGATAGATAACTTGTATCCACAATGGAGATCTAAAAGAATCAAGAGAATCCCACTCCATTAGTAGAACTTCGAGTGTCATTCTGCACAGTGTCCTCCTAAATGTGCCATCAGAGTTTGACATACCGGAGAGATTCCCCTTTGCCTCCTCTAGGAAATCACCCCCTATGTTTAGTTTCCTTTTTAGCTGCTGTGATAAAGTACAACAAAAACAACTTAGCTCGAAGTTCCAAGTTACAGTTCCTCTGAGCAAGGATGTCAAAGTGATAACAACTTGAAGCATCTGATCCCGTCTACAGTCAAGAGGACAGACTGAATCAATACATGCCTACATCCAGTTCACATTCTCCCTTTTTATACAGTCCAGTACCTCAACCTAGGGAATGATGCCACCACTTTTAGACTTGGTCTCTTCCACATCAGTTAATGTATCCAAGACACTCTCTCACAGATAAGCCCACAAGCCAACCTGATCCAGACAATCCTCCGAAGAGACTCCCTTCCCAAGTTAATTCTAGATTGTATTAAGTTGGCAGCTAGAACCAGCCATCACACCCAGTGTTTGGCCACAGTTGCTATTTCCTGCCTATCTCCAGCCTCTTTAATGTGAGTTCTAAGAGTTTAAAATGTCTGCTAATTTTCCTTGCATTTTATCGACTGGATTTTGTCGACTAGGCATGACTTAAATAAGCTTTTAAATCAGTTACAGTCTCTGTCCCCTAATTGTGATCAACTCGGGTAAAGATGGGTTTGCTGGGAGTAGGAGGGAGGAGAATGAGATAATGGTTTCTAAAGTTAGACAAGGATGGTCTGCTAAGTTGGGCCAGGAGACTGGAGTTTTGGCTAATAGGCAATGGTCAAGAGGAAGGGCCACCTCAGTTAACTTCAGTCCATAAGAGAGTACGTGTGACTGAAGGAATAACAGTGTGAAGGAAACTGGCCAAGTGGGTATCAGTAAAGGGGTGTGTGTGTGTGTGTGTGTGTGTGTGTGTGTGTGTGTGTGTGTGTGTNNTGTGTGTGTGTGTGTGTGTGTGTGTGTGTGTGTGTGTGTGTGTGTGTTTATAAAGATCAAACCCAGGGCCTCATGCATCGCATACTCCTCTGGACTCTATCCCAAAGGGATTGATTTTTAACACCATACAATACTGCATTTTTCCAGGGTCCTTCAGGAATCTTGCCATATAAGTAAAATCCACAGAACTCAGCATACAAGGTTTAAGTGAGTTGGTTGTGAAACTGTCACCAGAAACCCTCTCAACGGATGAGGCAACACTCTGCAGATGGATGGAAACCAGGCTTTGCCAGAAAACGAGGGAGCCAAATATTTGCTGAACGAGCTCTTTCCAATATGCTAGAGAGGAGGCACAAGTGGTAAAGAACATTTGGCTCACAGAATTGTGGTCAAAGAGGGAGAATGGAGGTGTTTCCTGGTGCTCAGGATGCTAGGAGAGAGTACTACAGACTGGGGGCCTGCAAGCACCAGACACTCAGTCCTCTCAGTTCCAATGGCTTGCAAGTCCAAATGGAGGCACCAGTGGATGTGGTTCTAGGTGGGAGACCTCTTCATTGATACCAAAGAGATGACTTTCTGCCGTGTCCTCACACTGGGGAGCAGGAAGGAAGAAAGGAAGCAGGGACAGAGGAGAAGAGAGGGAAGAGGAGGGAAAAAGAAGGTAGAGCTGGATAGAGGAAAAAGAAAGTGAAGAGAGAAAGAAAGAGAAAAAGAGAGAATGGGAAGGGGAGAGAAGAGAAGAATCTGCAGGAAACTCGAGCCTTTTTCTATTTGGAGGGCACAAATCCTGTGGGCAGAGGGCACCCTTATGGCCTCATCTAGCTCGAGTCCTTCTGATATCTCTACCTGCAAATCCCATTACAAAGTTGAGGCTTCAACAGACAAATATGAGGAGGACACACACACATTCAGCCAAAAGCAAGGGATCCAGTAGAAAAAGCTGGCTTCCACCCTAAGCTTCAGGCAGTTGCTGGTACCCCATCCATTCCCAGGTTCCCAGTTTATTACACTCCACTGCATCTCTCAGCACAAAGTTCCCCTATCTTCATTCTGTTAAGGCTTTGGGCAGCATCATTCTCCATTTTAGAGGCCATCCTGGGCACTAAAGGGTGTCTAGGACTATCTCAGCTTCTACTCACTGGTCTCCAATAACATCTCCCCCAAACCCCTGAGTCAGAGGACTAGTATCTTCCCCCAGAGGCAGAATTGCCCTCATCAAGAATGACCAGATTAAGAAAAGCCAAGGTGCCCACTAGCCCCAACAGGGTTGCTGCAGCCAGAAAATTTCAACGACATGGCTGCCCAGACTGGACCTGAACAGCTCTAATAATAACTGACATCCCAACATAGACGGGGAAAATCTATGGAGACCACAGCCCTAGATGAAGAGACTAACAGTTAACAGCTGCTGAGATGAGGAGAAGAGTTTTCTCCTGGAATGAGTCCCCTGATTGGCTATCCATCAGTCACCCAAGTGTTATCCAAGTGTCAGCCCTGGGAACATCTACTCAGTGTGCTCATCAGGTTGTACTTCTAAGTGGATTCGTTTATATGCAAAAGTCACACCAATGGTTAAAGAAGAGGACGCCAAGACTTTGACGGTGGTGGGAATCCTGGAACAGGCAGGAGGGAGGAGAGCAAGGGAGGAAATGATACAATATATAAATAAAATAAAAACTATGTTTTAAAAACAAAAGGAAAAAAAAGTCAAGGAAAGATAAAGAGAATGGCTGTCTCTGCCCCAACATTATGCAAAGGTGGCCTTTGTGCTCAGCTTTCTGCCACACTCTCCCAGATCTGAATGGTTACTTCCTGCTCTGACCTCATCTCTATCATAAAGATAAGTATTTATCCCATTAGAGTTTTATGATTCTATTAGAGGATTTAACCAATTATAGTCTCATCACTCTTTAGCTTTCTGTCTGCCACAACTAAACCGTAGGCTCTTTGAAGACAGGATTGAAAAGCACTTCTCTTTGGAATCCCCAGTACACAGGGCAAAACCCAGCCTGAAGGGATGAGTAATGGGCTAACTCCACACCCACGAGACACTCTATAGCCAGGAAACAGCATAGCCCTTCTGTGTCCACCAAAGACCCTGCTCACTGTTCACCAAACGTACCACGACTTCTACTGGCCTACACCTTGCTAACCCCTTTCTTCCCTGGGGATCCCCTTCACACCTCACTTCACCCCACCTTCTGAAGTCCTAACTTCCTCCTAGGCCCACCTCCAATGCATCTTCTTCTAGAAAGACTTTCCAAACCTTCTAATTAAAAATAATCAGCCACCCACGCCTCCCCCATTACCCCAGCCACTGATCCTCAAGTGCTTTTTAATTCTGTTAAAACCATTTCCGGATACATCCTGTGTCCCTTACTAGACAGCCAACTCCCCAAAGGCAGGAACTGTCATTATTTATTTCCATATCTTCCCTGGAGCCTAGCAGAAGCCTGGCACACAACAAACATCACTCAAATTTAATTCAAGTCTCAGCAAGGGGACAGGCTGGCTGGAGAGAGTAACACACATGGCTCACTGTGTGTCCCTCCTGTGCCTTCAAGGAAAAGACCACGATTCCTGGAAGACTCTAAATAACATCACTAAAAAACAAGCTGCCGTACAAAATTAACACTCTCCATGAAAAATTGGTTTCCTTTTTATTGTTGTTATTGTTGTTGTTGCTTGTTTAGAGGTAGTCATCCTAAATGATAGATTTGGTCAGGTCAAAAGGAGTCCTCTGAGGTCATTTAGATCAGCTTGGGGGTCACACAGAATCACAAGTATCCATGGTACAAGTCCTTGGCTCTCTAAGAACATGAAATTTTCGTGGTTTCTCCTCTAACAACAAGCTCATTCCAATTCTGTAGCATAATAATATGGTGCATGCTGGCAACTGCATCTATACTTTATAATGCATAATTAGAAATTGTATTAATAATTGGTTCTATTTCAGTACTTCTTCCAAAGGGGAGAAACCTAAATGATGGGATTATATAACAAATAATGGTACTAAATTTTATACCGGGTTCTAGAAATGACAAACCATTCCCTACCCAGTAATCTCACTGACTCCTCCTTGAAGATATTGAAGGAAGTCGGTCAGGCTGTCCAGAGAGCCCCTTGTCACTAGTCGGCTCCATCAGACTACTATCCCTCCATATGGCAGGTGAGGAATAAGGAGGCCCCTAAATGTGGCACTGTAATAGACGGTGCTGGGTGGGGGGGTGTAAGATGAAAGTCCAGGAAGGGATGCAAGGACTAAGTTTCTCACCACCACCTTGAATATTGCATCCAGGGTCTTGCGGATTCTAGGCAAGCAATATACTACTAAGCTGTATTGCTACATGCTCTTCTCTCTTCAGACATATGAGCTCTGGAAAGTCCCAAAGCTGCAGGCAGTGAGGAGCTTGACCAAAGACAGGGAATGCATTCTAGCAGGACTTGAAGTCGCTCATCTCCGCAGGGCATCTGGCCAGCCAGGGAAGCAGCAGCCAGTTCGGGCAAAGGCTGAGACTAGGCCCCAGTGGCTCAGGAATCCTCTGTTGGAGCTTTAAGGATCAGAGTGGTCTAAGGGGTGTCAGAGCTAAGCATGTTATAAAGGAGACAGACTTCTGTTGTTCTCATTTATATTGATCAAGTTGGTGTCCAAGTAGCTTCTTGAGACTCTTTGGAGTTTTTGATTTGTAATAATGGTGGCTTTATCTCAAAACCTCTTCCAATCAGGCACACTGGGATCCTGGGGTTTCTAAAGAGCACAAAGTTTGACTCCTAAGTAACTTAGGGTGTTTGAAGACCGGCCCTACATAGAATATGACAATTGTCCCTTGCCTGTTTGAAGACTAAACCCAATACTCTCTCTCTCTCTCTCTCTCTCTCGCTCACGCACGCGCACACACACACA
>LOEQ01001358.1:128411-145768 GCA_001685075.1 Bramus lutescens
TATCTCAGCGGCTATTGGCTGAAGGAGCGGAAGGAGCTCCCGCAACAGTCTTTGGTCACATGACTTGGTTGGTTTGCCCAACATGCACTGAAATGATCTGCCTACATTTGACAGAGTTACATGACTTATCTTCTGGCTTAGTCAATTTCCTTTTATCTCCTTGGACAAGATTAACGTAATAGATTGTTTTTGTAGTCCCAAAATGAGAAAGTTCTAGATCAGAACCTCAGCTGACTTGGTAACTTGTAAACAAAGGTTAACATTTGCTTGCCTTATTCACTAAAATTTTAGTGATGTTTGTTAATATAACATAACCCAACAAGGACTGAGTGATACAGCCTGCTGTGTATTACTTAAAGGAAATGTAGTTGGTCTGAAATGAACTGCCTTGCCACTGTTAAGGTTAGGAATGATTCACCTACTTCTGCCTTCTCCCCTGTTATCATCAGTAGATTATATGGATAGAGACATGATGTCTCGCTGCCTTCTCCCATCTGTATTCCAGCCTAAGAATTATTACTAATAATTTGCTACATTTTAGTCCATCTGTATTTATTAAACATCTATTATATGCCTAATGTTTTAGTGTTAAGTCCACAGGGGTGAACAAAGGCGACTGTCTGCTCCCTGGAGCTAACAAGTGAAGATGAGCAGACCTTTACAAGGCCCATTTGGAAGGTCATAGTCACCAAATCCCTTGTAAGGGCCAAGTCAAAAAGTCACCCCATAAAGGAAGTCAGTGTCCCCAGATTAAGATGGCAGTCTTTCAGTATTCGTGATGCTTTCATTGGTTAATCAATAAAGAAACTGCTTGGCCTGATGGGGCAGAACTTAGATAGGCGGAGAAGACAGAACTGTATTCTGGGAGGAAGAAAGCAGCAGATAGAGCCTAGCCACCATGAAGCTACCAGGTCAGAGACGCTGATTCTTTCCCCGTAAGCCACGACCTCATGGTGATACACAGATTAATGGAAATGGGTTAGATCAGGATATGAGAGTTGGCCAAGAACAGGCTAGATATAATGGGCCAGGCAGTAATTAATACAATTTTTGTGTGGATATTTCGGGGGTTAAGCTAGCCGGGCGGCGGGACGCAGCCCGCACCTCCTACTATAGCAGGCACATAGATTAGTTCAGCAGCACAGCACTGACCTAGCATGCCTGAGGATCGAACCTGATCCTCAACGTTGCAAAATAACAATAATCATAATATAAAAACTATAGAAGTAGCTGAGAGCCTAACCTGGTAATGGGAGATTCATTCCTTCTGAAAGCCTCGGGAGCTATGGAAAGAATCTAGCACATGCACAGTGGTCCAGAGTTATCCAATTGATGGAGTTCAGCAGCAATCCCCCAGTGCTCACAAGGGATGGCTTATTAACTCTTCTCATCTCCCTTTCTCTGAGCAAAGATTCCTCTCTGAAGTTCAAGCTGGCCTGGAACTCAAGATGTTTCTGCCTCAGCCTCCTTAAGTAGGGATTACAAGTGTGTGGTGTTGTCTTCCCCTTCTTACAAAGCAGGAACCTGAGGTCTGGGTGGGCGAAAAGGCAGATTCTCCTTCAAATGGCCAGTTAGAGAGAAACTGGGCTGGTGCTCTAAGGCACCATGTCACCTTTCCCCACATACTATAGTCCACTACCATTTTTTCTTTTTCTTCTTTTTTTGTTTTTGTTTTTTTGTCTGTTTTTGTTTTGTTTTGTTTTGTTTTTTTCAAGACAGAGTCTCATTAGGTAGTTCCTCAAACGCACATAGATCTGCCTACCTCTGCCTCCCAAGTGTTGGGATTAAAGGCGTGCATCACTACACCCAGCTCCACAAAGCATGTAAAGAAAGCAGTTATTTCATTAGTAGATGATAAAGATTAGGAGAGAAGTTTCTTATTTGCAACATGTCTTCTAACAGTTAAGCATAAAGAATGTATACTAGCGACACAACGCACACATACACATGCGCACACGCACACATGCACACACACACATGCACACATACACGCACGCACACATATGCACACATGCACACACACGCACACATACACGCGCACGCATGCACGCACGCACACACACGCACACATGCGCACACACACACATGCTATGAGGGCGAATACAACAAGATGCTAATTGATGAAGCCAGATAAAGAATGCACAAGAGCTCATTGTACACTTCTTTCAGTTCTTACATAGTGTGAAAATTTCAAACTGAAATGTAGGAGAGATCCCCATTTGAATCACAAACCACAAGGCCACCCTTCTGAGGCTTCCTACTCTTTCTGGGGTTTCTGTCCCTGCCCAGATGCTCCTCTAACTGCCTGGGGACACCCCTCCACATTTTATTCAACCATGGATAGTGCTACAGTCGCATCTCTCTGGGATCCCTTCGGACCAAAGGCCTACCCCAGATAGGCATAGCATCTCCCGTCATTACCCACTCTCGCTGAGCCAATCCCTACAGATGCATATGCTTATACCAGAGGCCAGGTTTTCTCTACATCCCAGCCAGTGGAGCCAGCAAATAATGCACTGTCCCTGACCATGAGTTTCTAAACCTTTCCCACAGGCAATAGCGTACAAGGCACTTCCTTATACCAAGCTCAAGTTTAGAGGGGAGACGCTGAGCGTGGTGAGTTCCACTGTCACAGGTTCAAATCCCGCTCTACTTACAAGCCTAATTCAAACTGATACCTTTCACTTGACCTCTCCATACCTCAGGTTTCTCACCTCAACACAAAAGGAGGCGAAACACTCCTGCAGATTAGGGGCTTAGATGGGACACTTAGAAAGTACTTAACTTGGGGAGTGGGGAGGTAGCCTGGTTGATAGGATGCTTGCCCAGTGCGAATGAAGTTCCGGGTTCAATTCACTTGAAGAGTGAGGTAGAAGAATCAGGAGTTGAAGGTCATCTTCAGTGACATAGCAAATTTGATGCCAGCCTGGGTTACACACCACCCTACCTAGAAAACATAAAAAGAATAAAAGAAGTATTTGATTTAGTACCTGGTATACAAAGTGATAAAGCATGGTCCTCCAAGGATACTGGGCACTGTCCTTTCACCAGGTCACTACCTTCTCCCAGGATGACTCATGTCACCAAAAGGGACTAAAGACACAGTAAGGACCATGCAGCCTAATGTGTACACGTATGCTTGTATGTGTCCCAGTGTGCGTGTAGCTATAGACAGATAAAGGCTGTAGATGTAGATCGATATAGATGATATGGAAAGATACGGTGAGATGTGAGCTGCCATTTTCCTGTGGCATGTCCAGTTGGGTCAGCCAAGCCTACTGCAGCCACCTGACCGGAGTCTCACTGGCTCCGACAGGATTATAAATCATTTATTTCATTATGAATTTGAGGAGCCGCTATGTGTTTGAAGTGGGATTTGAAGCAAAAAGAAATGGGCAGATTAATGGAGCTTGAAGAAAGCTAAGTAGCCCTCTTCTTTCCTGCCAGCACGCGCAGTCAGCTGGCAGCTGAACAGCGTTTGAAAAGCACGTCTCTCAATTAAACGCATTTCCTCGTGTATGCTTCCTGCCGGCTCTTGCCTACATTAATTGCATCTGAGTCCACCCACCAGTGTTCCGGGCTGCAAAGGGGTCTATGCGTATGCAGGTCACTGAGCCCAGGGCAGAGCTCAATGCCACCTGAGCACACAGCACCGGTTCACATGCTTTCTCTTGTTTCTGTACACCATCCTCTGCTGGTAAGATGTCTGCACTGACGTCTCTACGAAGCTGACGCTCCCTGAGAAGGTGAGTGGATAGATATCCTGCCCTGCTGACCCTAGCTATCAGAATGCTGTGTTGCTCTGTCCCCCATCCCGAGGTCCCCGTGAGAACAAAAATTATCTCTGTAGCCTGCAAATATCTTCTTGCCAATAAACTTCTGTAGACCAACTAAGTGGGTAAATAGTGTCCATGATTAAAGAAGAATCTCGGGGTGGGAAAATAACAACTATGTTCTCCAAAGCTTTCCAAGCCCCCAAAAGAGAAGAAGCATACTTTAAAAAAATAAATTTATTTTCCTTTTATCTGTATGCGTTTGCCTGTGTACCATGTTTATGCAGTGCCCTCAGCGGCCCAAAGAGGGCGCTGTAGCCTCCAGAACTGGAATTGTGAGCCACCAAGAGGGTAATAGGAACTGAACCCAGGTTCTTTGCAAGAGAAACTAGTTGTCAACACCATTGAGCCATCTCTTCAGCCTCAGAAGCATGCTTTTCTGATCATGTGCCCAAACTGCTTCCTCTTGACTTCCAAAAGATTACCCTTCTGTCCCTATCCTGCACTGAGCGACCTTAACATGGGCACCTTCCATTCTCCCCATTCCGTGTGATTGTAACTAAACCGGATGCAGTGTTCTTAGAGGACATTTAGCCTTCTCCCTGCACTGAATCCTTAACTCTCATCCCTTCCAGGCTAGCCCAGGCCAGGCCAGAGGAGGACTAGAGACGCCATGAAGAACTCAGACATGTCCCCAAGGCAGGCTTCCAACCAGGTGAAGAGCTGGAGAGGCCCAGAGAAGAGAGAGCTCCCCAAAATAAGACAGTAGATGGCTCTGAGCATCAGTCAGACTGATAAGCACGTTCAAAGGCCAGCCGAACTCCAAGAGATGACATGTAGGCTGGGAACCTGTGTCCTTTCCAGCTAGGATTGTCCTAACTCATACTCATCACCTGGCATGGTTATGGTGAGTTCCTAATCACTGTTCCTCACAATATCCTGGTTTGGATGTAATCACCTGATTCCAGGGACCCTAGTCTGCGTGGCGAAGGATAAATTTTCTGGTTTTGTTTGTGGATATGCATAAGATGATGTGCATGTATACATACATGTACACTTGTGTGTGAGTGTGCATTGCATGTATGTGTGTGTGTATGTGTATACTAGTGGAGCCAGAGGTTGATATCAATATTTTCCTCAATTGTGTTCTCTTATATATTGAGACAGGGTCTCTCTCTCTCTCTCTCTCTATCCCCAGGGATCTGAAGCTCTCTCCCTCCCAAGTGATGGAATTATAGATAAAAGTAGCCCACCACACCCACTCAGCATTTACCTGAGTACTAGAGATCCAAATTCACCCTTGTGCTTCCAAAGCTTATACAATAAACCATCTATCCAACCTCAAGATGGGATTCTGCATCAACGAGAGCTGTCTGTTCAAGAAGCAAAGCCGTATTCATCTCTAGGGCCCAGCACTGAGCAAATGGCCTGCAGATGGGGTGTGTTCATGGGTAGCAGCTGAATGGATGGCTCTCAACTCTCCTACCTTCCAAGCTAGGCTGGGTCAGGACAGAGGAGGCCCAGAGAGCCCACTGAGAATTCAGACATTCTCCCAGGACAGGCTGTCCAGAAAGTGAAGGGTTGGGAAGGGCCAGAGCAGAGAAAGCTTTGCAAGATAAGCCAGTAGGTGGGCTCTGGATGGCAAAGGAAAGGGATTCCCTGGTACCAAAAGACTCGCAAGGGATGTGAGTACCACATGGAAATTAAAGTGCAAGATCTTTTAGGGATGTTACATACCAGTCAGGTTCAAAAGCACAAACCCTCCAGGCTTGGTGACACATGCCTGTTGTCCCAGCACTTGGGAGACAGAGGCAGAAGGATCAGGAGTGCAAGACCAACTTTAGCTATGTGGAGAGTTCAAAGGCAGTGTGAGCATGTAAAGAGCGAGGAAGACAGAGGGCCAGAAAGAGAAAGAGTAATAAATAATAAAAACCAGGCCTTGTGGTACATGTCTATAAATTCAGGGCCCAGAAGGCTGAAACAGGACCATCGCTGGCTTGAGGCCAGCCTGAGCAACATAGCAACTTCCAGGTCAACTTGGGCTACAAAGTGAGACCTCATGGCAAAACAATACAGAAACAAATGAAAGACCCACACACAACGGAGAACAGATTAAAGAGCAAAGGACGGCCGAGCAGTAGACAGCTTGAGTCGGCCGGCGAGGTGAACAAATTAACCTGTAACCTGTGTAAAGTTACAAAGGGTCTCCATCTCAGTCTTTGATTTCTCAGTCAACAAAGTATGTATAAGACAGAGGCATAACTCCAACCAGAGTCCAGGCAACTTCTGAAAATAATACATACAAAAGCCTGGCTATTGTTTCTACGGTTGTGGTGGTGGTGCTTGGGAGCTTTGTCCTGCAAAGGGGAAATCTCTGGGAGTATTGGCCGAAGACTCGCTTCTTCCCAGTAAAGGCTGTGGAAGGTTAATCAGATGGTGAGCCCAGTCACCAAGATTAGGAGAAAGAAAATCCCTCCAACCGCCTTTGAATTCCAGCTATGTGTACGTTCTCTTTGAACTGGCGATTCGACTCTCCCTCTCTTGGAGCGAGAACAAAGCGGGTGGTGTGGAGCTCAAATCTCATTTACAACTTAATTTTGAAACTGAGGAGATTTGCAATGTTGGAAAGGCAGGGAGCAGGAAATCAACTTCAGAATAATTGCTCCGTCGTCTTTTAAACATAAGGCGGTGCACTGCTATTTTTTGCTGATGTATTCAAATGAGAGGATGCCACAGCTGCGGGGTGTCTCAGGGATCACGGGATGGCACTGCCTGCCGACTGGGAGGAAACCATGGGCCAAAGTGGGTCTGTCTCCCGACTCCAGCAAGCTGGAGGCCAGAGGAGGGTTAGATTTCCCCCAGCTCCAGATACTGCCGAGTGCCAAGAGCAGAAAAAAAAAAATGACTGAGAGCAGCAACCTTGCTACACAACTCCACAAAGAGGTAACATGTATCGTGTTTACAGAGGCACAAAGGCAATGCCCAGGGGGCCACTTTCCCAGGAATATCTACATTGCCCTTGCAAGTGCCCACTACAAAAACCCCTGAGCCTGGGAAGTCACATATTAACACATAGGTCCATTAAATAGATAAGTAAGTTGAGGCCAAAGGGCGCCATCTCTTTTCTAAACTCCACAAGGCACCTGGCCCCCTTTTCATGGCTACGGGCTCTCACCGAAGATGTCTAATGCAGCAGCCCAGAAAAGACCTGAGTTCTGATTTCCCCAGTGTACCCTAAACTTGACTTCTCTGGCTGTGTCCTGCATCCAAGGTGTAGCAAACAGGAGCTGGTCCCTAGCCCAGCTCTGATACCAACCAAAGACACCTCACTTTCCATTCTGTTAGCTCAACATAAGATTTTCTTGTAAAAAATTTTCTAAAAGCTGATGCTAAACAAAACACCATCTGAGAAAATTCAAAGACTCCTGGTACACCAGGTCCCAACCTGAAGGTATCTGAAGCCCATGGGCTTTCCAGGGATGCTTCCGCTCTGGTCACAGGACTAACTGGTCCGTTTTCCAGCTGTCTTTGTGTCCACTGGTGTACTGGATGGCCCTGGGTGCTGCAGGAGACCCAGATGCATGCAGACCAGGCCTCTGAGGCTTCCTGACAGTGTGTCAACACTGGGCCCATTGGAATAGGTGTCTCCTCTGCTGCTGCCTCTCTGTTAGTAGACACAGTCAGGGCCATTCCGATGAACCCTTCCCAGCCACTCCACTCTGGGCATGCATGTGCTCTGTTCTTTTCGCTGATTTAATTAACATAATATAATGGAAATAAAATAATTGAAGGGGCTGCCACTTCAGAAAAGATCATCACGGGGCTGCTTGGGAGGCATTGTTGCCTGGTTTCCAGGCAACGCCAATGAGGCCCGAGAGGGATTGGTGGTCCCCGAAGCAGCCAGACGGCTGGGCCTCACCCCCACAGTCCCAACACAACTGGTCCAGGCCTGGCAATATAGACTTAGAAGCGCATGGACTTTTCTTACGGCTTCTGTCTTCATATTTGTGTGCCTTCAGGCCCTGAAATGTGATCCCTCACTATAGGATACTATGAAAGTGTGAACGGAGCAACCAGATACACGAACTTCCTCCAATCAGACACTTGCCATAAGAAATTAGCAACAGTTATTTGCAAGTGTGAAAATTAAAAAAAAAAGAGTACGATTTGATTTACAGAGACTACTATGAGGGTACTTTCTCAACCCTGATTTTCAGTGGATAGCACGTGTGGGCGTGTAGCACTCTGACTCAGGTGTCATTCCTGAGGCTGCTGTCCACCTCAGTTTTGCTGTTTTCTGATACTCTTTCATTTTACCTGGAGCTTGGCAAGGCTGGTCAGCCAGTGACCTCCAGGAATCTAACTGTCCTTGCCTCCCACACACCAGGATCACTAGCACATGCCACCTCGCCCAGGTGTTTTATGTGGGCCCTGCGGATCAAACTCAGGTGTTCATATTGGCACAGGAAGCATTTTATTAACCATCTACCCAGCATCCAGAGGATGGTTTTTGAACTGGTGAACATCTTGATTCTCTGAGGATCTGTCCAGTGGCTGAGGGACTTGGCCTGCCATTCAGTTCCACTGTATCTCTCCTTGTCCTGCTGCTCAACAGCCCTGAGGGGAACTCAAGATTCCACAGGAGGATCTGGAGACCAATGATGACTAGCTCTGGTCTCGTGATAGAAAATTCTGCTCCAGGTGGTGGGGATGCTGTACTAGGTCACATACCTTCTTGTGTCCCTGAGTGGAATACAGAGTGAGGCTCCCCTATAAGTTGGAAAGCCCCTTGCATCTACGCAGAAGAGGTCAAGGCAGCTGGTGAAGGGGAGAGAGCGGGAAAGCAGGGTGACAAAGGGATTGACACCAACTTGACAGCCTGCACCCCACAGGACCACAAATACTTCCTCATAAATACCTTTAAAGCCACTCCAGTCCTGAAAGGGAAAAAAAAAATAGTATGCTCCTATGACTTATCCAGTAGATGCACAATTGCAGGCTACAGAGAGATGACAACTCGTAGGTACTCTGGAAAAGAAAAGGCTACGGTTTTGTCAGATTTTGCCAGGTCATAAAACAGAAGAAAAATAATTCACCACTCACTCTCAAAGATTTTGAGCACGCCTCATCGTGTTTGATGTTGACTTTTCTTAGAGCTGGAAATGCAAAGGCCATGGGAATGCAGAAAAGGCTTCAACCACTTCCTCCCTACCGCTCCTGCCATATTGGTTCCTCGTCATTATTCCAGTGCAATGGAGAAATCCATTGTGCAATATTAATGCCACTTGTTGTAGAAATGACTAAATTAATTAATGCAGATGGACAACAGATTCATTACGATAAGCATTTGATAAGTTCCTCAGCCAGTCTCCAAGATTAATTTGGCTTGAAGTATCCAAAACATGGCTCCACTCCCCACAGGACAGGAGAAGCTGATTACAGATTGGAAAGGAATATGAAGATCAGATTTGAATTTAAAAAAAAAAAACTTAATAATGAAACTGAAAAGCTCTCCCTTCCGATCCATCTGGATAAGAGTTGGGACCATGGGCTTTACCTCTGATCTTGACACAGATCACATCTTATCTCTGATTGTAGGTATCTAAATGGAAATACCCAGTCCCTGTTTTTTGTTTGTTTTGTTTGTTTTTCAAGACAGGGTTTCTCTCTATAGTCCTAGCTGTCCTGAAATTTGCTCTGTAGTAGCCTGTAGACCAGGCTGCCCTCAGACTCAGAGACTGGCCTGTCTTCTTAGTGCTGGTTTAGAGGTATGTGCCGCCACCACCACCTGGCTTTGTCTTTCTTTTTAAGTTTGATTCGTTTTTATTTCATGTGCACTGGTGTTTTGCCTGAACGTATATCTTGGTGAGGGTGTTGGATCCCCTGGAACTGGAGATACAGATGGTTGTAAGGTGTCATGTGGGTGCTAGGAATTGAACCCAGGTCTTCTGAAAGAGCAGCCAGTGCTCTTAACCCCTGAGCCAACTCTTCAGGCCCCATACCCTTTTTCAACAAAACCTTGTTGGCTGCTATAAGAAAAGAGGTTCATGTGCTGGAGAGATGGCTCAGTGGTTAAGAGCACTGGCTGCTCTTCCAGAGGTCCTGGGTTCAATTCCCAGCAGCCACATGGTGGCTCACAACCATCTCTAGTGGGACCTGATGCCCTCTTCTGGCATAAAGGTGTTCATGCAGGTAGAGCACTCATATACATAAAATAAAGCAATAATTCTTAAAAAACAAAAAGATTCTTCCTAAGAGAAAGAAAAAGAAAATGAGAGAAAGAAAGAAAAGAGAAGAGGTTCAACCATCACCCCAACTCTGAGCAAGGGTAATGAGTCTACCACACATTCATTCAGTGTGGTACATTACACTTTGGTTCTAAGCTTTCTGGTCACCATCGCACCCCATTGCCTCCCTTGGTCCAAGCCAGAATATTTTTGTTCTTCCTGCCCCATGCCTGCCTCCATCATCAAGAACTTTAAGTCTGATGGAAGCCACCATCCTTGTGCCTAAATTACAGCATTCATGAGATGACCAAACAAATGCAGAGCTGAAAACAATCAAATGGCCATGAAGAGATGCTCCATATACAAAGGTTTGTTTCTAAATCAGAAATGTCATCCCGTGCAACAAAGGACAAAGGAGAGGATTTGCAAAAGAAGTGCATAAAGTAAATAAATACCTGGAAATGTTTGGACTTCTGTAAAACAAATAAAATACAATGACTGTAACCAAAGGTGACTTTCTCTCCCTCAAACGACTGTACTCATTGTGCATGAGGATTCATCCGGGCATCAGGTGACACCCTGAAGGCACAGACTAGAAAGGTGCTGGCGCTTTGAGGAAACACTCTAACAACAGGCATCAAACACCTTAAAAATGTCTATGCTGAGTTGAGGTGATAGCTCGGTTGGCCTTGCAAGCGTGAGGCCCTGAGTTCAAGCCCCCTAGAACTCAAATCTATAAGCCAGGCTTGGTAGCATACTTGGGGATGCAGAGAAAAGTAGCTTGCTGGCTAGTCAGTCTAGACTCCCTGGTGAGCTCCAGGCCAATGGAAGGCACTGGCTCCAAAAACAAAGTGGATGATTCATGAGGACTGACAGCTGAAGTTGTGTTCTCTGCTCCTCTGGCCTCAACACCCATGCACACGTGCATGCACGTGCGCACACACAAACACACACACAATGCTGATGGGTCTTCAGCCAGGAACTTTCCCTCTAAGCATCATTCTGAGGGAATAACTAGAGACACAGAGCAAAGACATATGCATCGGGTGTTTATTACCACATTATTGTTAGTATTTTTTTTTTAAAATGAAGACAAGTTTAATATCAAAAGCTTGGGGAAAATGGTCAACACATTTGATATGTCTATTTGATGGCCTGTTTATTCTGCAGTTTCAGAGAGCATCCATGGAGGATTTCCATGGGTGAAAAAGCCTCCGATGATGTAATAGAAAAGGAGGCTGGAAACCAGATACAGTGGGGCTATAATTTTGTTTTTGCTTTTTCAATTTGTAGCTTATCCTCAACATCGTAATGGTACTATGGGAGCCTCCAGGGTTTGTCTGGGATCTCTGAACTTGTGTTATTGTGGGGGACCGTTTGGAGTCCACCCCTGGCACCTCTCCAGCCTAAGTCTTTTCCACACTTCCTCTTCCCTAACCTTGCATCCCAGCAGCTTCAGCTCCTAACGTCCACTCAGCAGCCCCTCCTCCCCGTTTGCTGCTGAATCCTTCCACGTTTGTGAGTCATTCCCTCACCTTGAAATACATCCCCTCCCACCAGCCACTTGTTGTTGGTAGCCTAGAAAAGCCCATTAGCCATTCTGGCCATAAGTGATGGAAACAGACAAACGAGCCCAGAAACCAGGTCAGTGGTATGGGAGGGTTCCCACTCCACAGCCAGGGTCCTGATACCTGAGAATGGAAGACTCTGCTCTTCTCTTCCTTTGGCGGACTCTTGGTGAGGGCCACGACACAAACGCACACACCTTAGAGAATCAAGAGTCCCCTTTGGATCAACCTAATACCCACCAGAGCTTGTTCAGAATCCTTCCCAATGACTGCCAATTGCTTAGCAGTAACTCTTGGCCTTCCACTGACTCAGAAGAACTCAGACCAAAGCCAGTGTTCCAGAACCATTTGTGTCTCCAGCCAGAGAGCACACTTGAGTAAGCTTTGTCTCCAGGACAGGGACGCTTAGTGAGGGGATGCTTTGGTTGCTGGAACTGTCCCGCTTCCCTCTAGAGTTCAGGCAATTTTCAAATTTCGAAGGCTTCTGAAGGGCTTAAGAAAGTACCACAGTTAATGAGGAAGGAGGAACCTGACTTAGAGTCAAGCAGACAGGGATCATCTCTCTGAAAGAGTCCCTCAGAGATAGTAGAAACAGGTGTCTGCTGAAGTTTGGAGGCCTGGGAGGAGGTGGCTCCCAGACAATGGGAACACTTGCCCACCCACGCCCCAAAAAGTCTGCCTCAGGCAGGTTCCGGCAGGAGCCTGCAAATATGTTTCTCTCCCTCTACCACCCACTTCCTTTCTAGTCTCCCCGGGATCCTCCCTCAGCCCTCCCTGGAGTCAGGAATGAGATCCTTCCTCCATCTCTAGGTGCCAAGGGCCCTGCTTAAACTCGCTGCCTCCCCAGACAGAACTCCCAAGGGATCACATTTTCATTAAACATTCCAGCCGGTGTCTCTTTCGTCAGGAATTAGCCATTCCAGCCATAAATGATGAAAATAGACAAACGAGAGCCCCTGAGCCAGGTCAGCGGTCTGGGAGTGTTCCCACCCCCACAGTCAGGGTCCTGCTGCCTGAGCAGTGTGCCTCTTCACCTGCAATGTTTGGAGCGACCTTTCCTGGACTAAATCTCCCTGTGGCTCTCCAGCCAACTCCCCAGACTAATCCTCACCCAGCTAGCCCATCTGAGCTCTTCTGGCAGCCTCCGACACACAGCCACATGCCACAGAACAACCCTGCTCACTACCATCTGTTGTCACCAGCCAGGCTGCAAGTGCCGTGGGAGCAGGAGCCAGGCCCCGAGTGCCCTGTCCCCCTCTCCATGCACATTGAATGTCAACAGACATCTCCAGTTGCTGAGAAACGGTATCCAACAAGTCACTCAGCTCTCTAGGAAAGGTCTTGTCTGACGACAGCCTAGAATGCTCTGAACATCTAGGGAAATGAGTCAGGCTGAGAAGGGTTTGCCTTTAATTCCCAGAACCCATGCAAAACGAGCCAAGCATGGTGGTGTATGCCTAGAATCCCAACACTGGAGAGCCACAGACAGGCAGAGAGCTCCCTGGGACTCGCTAGCCATCCAATCTAACTTGCTGAGCAAGAGCCAAGCCAGCGAGACAATTTACAGGCAAAATCAAAGTGTACATCATCTAAGGAACAACAGCTGAGGTTGTCCTCTGGCCACACACACACGTAAACATGTGCATCTGTACACACATGCACATCATAAAGAAACACCTGAATAGAAGCTATATAGCTCAGGCCTACATCTACTAACTCACTATTTTTTTAAAAAAATACATCTTACTCTCCAAGAATACACACAAGTCAATGATTGCTTCTCTGCAGTTTGAGAATCTAAAAAGCTCAAGGTTGGAGGCAGGAACAGAGAAGTGAGGCACATTTGGCAACGAGAACCACGTTGAGCTACAATTACTTTAAAGAAAACACTGGCAGCATTTAATCTGTGCAAAAGTTAGGCTTCTCTTTGCCGGGTTGTATGTTTGTCTGCAAAAAATATTAAGGTATTAATTACAAGATGCTCCCGGGATCCTGCTGGGGATGTTACATAATCAACATGCAGCGAGTGAACCATATTTCTTTTTCTAAATTGCAAACACTTCTGAATTCCAAAGCCATCTGGCCAGAGAGGTTTTACATAAGGGTGATGTGCCTATGGAGTGCCTGAAGAGACAAAAGGTCCCTGCAGGTGAATATTCTCATTCTCTCTCTCTCTCTCTCTCTCTCTCTCTCTCNTCTCCTCTCTCACTCTCTCCTCTCTCTCACTCTCTCCCTCTTTCCTCTCTCTCTGCTCTCTCTCTGCTCTCTCCTCTCTCTCTCTCCTCTCCTCTCCTCTCTCTCCCTCCTCTCCTCTCTCTCTTCTCATCTCTCTCTCCTCTCTTCTCTCTCTCTCCTCTTCTCTCTCTCTCTCTCTCTCTCTCTCCTCTCTCACTCTCTCCTCTCTCTCACTCTCTCCCTCTTTCCTCTCTCTCTCTGCTCTCTCTCTGCTCTCTCCTCTCTCTCTCCCTCCTCTCCTCTCCTCTCTCCTCTCCCCTCTCTCTCTCCTCTCTCTTCTCATCTCTCTCTTCTCTCTCTCTCCTCTCCTTTCTCTCCTCTCTCTCTCCTCTCCTCTCTCTCTCCCCCCTCTCTCTCTGCTCTCCCTCTTCTTCTCCCTATTCTTCTTCTCTTCTTCTCTTTCTCTCTTCATGTATGATTTTTAGGGAATATAGAAAAGATCCCATATCATTTCTCCCAATTCTTTGCTTCTGTCTCCCTGAAGACGAGTAAATACTCCTGTCCTCTCCAGTGGCTTTTGAGTAGCTCCCTGGATGATAGTCTCTTCTCCATTGTCACCAGCCTTGGCCAAGCTTGGAGAGAATGTGTCATTTTTACCTCACTGTGACAAAATGTCTGAACCAAGCAGCTTCAGAGAAGAGCTGTTCATTTTGGCTCATTATTTCAGAGGTTCCTGTCTGTCTTGAAGAGAAAAACATAGACAGGTAAACAGCTCACAATGGGCAGGACAGAGAGGGAGAGTCCTGGGACAAGATATAGCCTCCAAAGATATATCCCAGTGAACTATTTCCTCCAACTGAGCCACAGCTCCTAAAGTTTCTAGATCTCATTAACCATGAGCTTGTGACACCACACAGCTGACATGCCAGGTAAACACATCACATGACACATCAGAGCTATGGCAGGTCCCAGATGGAGGCTGTTGCTCTCACCTGGACCCCAGAGTGAAGGAGACATCATGACTTCACATCACATATAAAAACAAGCTCAAAAATAAATAGCCCAAAGTGCAGAACTAAAAACCTCAAAACTCAAAGAAGAAACAAACGGGTAGATTCTCGTGACCTTGGACTTGACAAAGGATTCTTGACAAAGAACAATAACGGGAAAGTAAATTGGACCACATCACACATGTAAAGGTTTATTCTTAGAGGACATTATGAAGGAAGAAAAACACAGTAACCATCGTATACACAATAAAAAGACAGGCTAGTGGGAAACTGGGCTTGAATTGCCATTTCTCCACAGCTAAACAAATACCAGACAGCCCATGAAAATATACTCAACATTATTAGTTGACAGGGAAATGCAAGACCACTTCACATTCATGAGGTTAGCCAGCAGTTTAAATTTTGAAAGCAACATGCAGTAGACTGTGGAAAGCTCACAGTGCTGGCATACGGCTGGTGTGATTACAAACCAGCACAACCTCTACAGAAAATAATCTTGGAATTATTCAAAGCAGGTAAGGCCTGAGATATAGCTCAGCCCAAGGCCCTGGGTTCAATGCCCAACACAGAAAGAAAAATTTAAAAAAGGACAAAGAGAGGTTGGGGCCTGTCATGGTGGTGCACACTTTAATTCCAGCACTTGGGAGGCAGGGGCAGGCAGGTCTCTGTGAGTTCGAGGCCAGCCTGAAATACATAATGAGATCTAGACCAACCAAGGCTACATGGTGAGACCTTGTCTCAGGGAAAAATAAGGAAGAAAGAAAAAAAGAGAGGAAAGAAGAGATGGGAAAAAGATAAGGAAGAGGGGGGAAGGGAGGAGGGAGGAAAGGAGAAAAGAGGAAAGTAACAAAAATCAACCATATAACTTAATTGTATACCCAGAAGTGGGAAACAAGCATTACAATAAGTACGTGGGGCTGGCAGGGTGGCTCAGTGGATAAGGGCTCTTGCCATCAAGTGGGTTTAATCAGTGGAATTAATTTTTTTCAAATTTATTTATCATATATACAGTGTTCTGGGCACCAGATCTCATTATAGATAGGTGTGAGCCATCATGTGGTTGCTGGGAATTGAACTCAGGACCTCCAGAACAGCAGTCAGTTCTCTTAACCTCTGAGCCATCTCTCCAGCCCCTCAGTGGAATTTATGCAGTCAGAAGTATTTACTGCAGGTAAAAGGTGGAACAGTCATTATGTTCATTGGTAGAGGAATGCATAATCAAATTGTATACATGCAAGAGAGTATTATTTAGCCATGAAGAAGAATGGAGCTCTGGCAGATATTACAGCATAAACGCATCTTGAAAACTAAGGCAGAGTAAAGGTAATCAGACGCCAAACTCAGTTATGATTTATGATCCCATTTCTATAGGATCTTTAGGGTAGAGGAAAGCAGAGACAGGTCTCCGGTCAGTAGCTGGTAGAGGGTAACAGAGGGAAACAGAGCAGCTGCTTAGCAGGTGTGGAGGTTCCCTTTGCAGAGATGAAAGCATGTTCCCGCTAGATGGCAGTTGTGGGTCTACCACAATGCAAGGTACTAGACTCACTGATGTGTTTGCTTTACTGCAGTTGTTATTACATCTTATCCATGGCTCTTTCAGTTTTAAAGGAGAGATGGAGAAAGATAAAGAGTCACCCGTTCTGCAACCTCACAATATTCCAACAAGTGACCAAGACTGCTCATAGGTGTGGAGAGACGTCGATGTCCTGAATTTGAGATACAGCCAGGAAGGATCAATTTTCCCTCACTTGTAGAACCTAGACTACAAGCCTAAGGTCAGGTGACCTGATGATCATTGTCCCATGAGTCAAGGTGTGGTAAGGTTGGACACACTGGTTTTCATGGCCCATCTACCATTTCCTAGAGGTAGGCATTAGTTGCTAAGTACTGAGAAGGTCCTGGGCAGTTTCTTTGCCACATGGTTGGCTCTGGCATCTGCTGTGGTCATCAGGGTCCTGGCATGCTAAGGAGCTACACCAGTGGCCTTGGGAATAGCAAAGAGTCCCCGATGTCCCTGACATTTGGAGTAATGCTGACAATGGGGACCCCGTGCCAAGCAGTGATGGTGTGGCTAGGGAACCCAGCTCAGGCAGAAATGCCAAAGACCATGTGGGAGATGATAAGTCTTGTAGACACAGAGGGGAGTCTTTGTGTTGAAAACTTTGTAATACTCTTCAAGGACAAAGAACTAGCTGTTGGAGCCTCTATCTTCCCAGGAAAAAGACATCAGATTTGTAACAGGGTCAGAGACAAAGGAGAACGTGAGGACTTGGATTGAACTATCCAAGAAGTTCCGAGACTCAAGGGCAAAGGATCAGACACAGGGATGTGAAAGCTGGTGACAGATAACTGGAAAACTACAGCTCCTTCCTTGACCTTCAAACAGACTCTGGGCTGTCGCATGTTCATGCAAGTGGATCGCTCTTGGGTGTCATTCCTCAGGACCTCTGTCTGCCTTAGTTTGTTGGTTTGGAGACAGAGCCTCTCACTTTGTACCTGAAAGTCACTGATTCCTCTAGGCTGGCAGTGAGCACCTGAGCTCCACCGGCTCTGCCTCCCCAGTGGAATTAGGGCACAAGCCCCTTGCCCAGGATATTTTCAGTG
>LOEQ01001358.1:145783-162990 GCA_001685075.1 Bramus lutescens
CTGAGAAACACACTTGTGTCCTCACGTACGAGTGCCCAGCACTTTGCTCATCTAGCCATCTCTCCCCCTACAATAGGATCTTTGTGGGAAGAATGCATAAAGTTGAGCTGGTGCACTCAATGACAAGTCAGTCATAGTCCCCAGAAGACAGCTAAGTCAATCTGACAGCCAATGGCTGCCTGAGGGGCTTCCTTCCACANCTGAGAAACACACTTGTGTCCTCACGTACGAGTGCCCAGCACTTTGCTCATCTAGCCATCTCTCCCCCTACAATAGGATCTTTGTGGGAAGAATGCATAAAGTTGAGCTGGTGCACTCAATGACAAGTCAGTCATAGTCCCCAGAAGACAGCTAAGTCAATCTGACAGCCAATGGCTGCCTGAGGGGCTTCCTTCCACACTGCGGGGGGAATGTGGGGAACAGCTTAAGGCTCACCCAGAGACACTTTGCAGGAAACCTCCCATCTGCAGAGAAGCATGAAGCTGCTTTCACAGGATCTGGGAGATGGAGGGAGGAGAGGAAGTGCAATCTTACTAAAAAGAAAAACAGAACAAAACAAAAATTAGCCTAGCTGTGAGCCGGGCTCACCTCCTGATTCACCCGTCTTCTGCTGCATCTACTTTGAAGACCCAGAACAAATACAAGATGTTTCTGTTTCGCTACAAGAAAAATACTTTTTAATTTGGTCTCTTTTATAGTGTTCTGCTTTCATTTTTGTTTTTCCTGCAAAGGGATTATACAATGGCTCAATTGAAAACAAGAGAGGCCGTATTATTAGTTCGACGCATTAGAGAATAGTGGGTTATCTCGTCGGCTAACTGCTCCCATATCACTCGGTTGTAAATAGTCTACATGTTTGTTGCTGTTAGCTGAAAGAATTCAGAACCACAGTGCACCATCTCTTACCATTCAACAGGTCCCTCCTAACATTAGCGGGAATGTGCTTTTTACATAAGATGTTTCATTACTGGAAGCATTCAAAAGTCAAGGTTTATAGCTATAGAACAAGAACGTAATATCTGCTGCTAAGGAGATAATATTTTTCCAGATTAGAAAATCTGGCTAATACAAAAAGGCCAGAGAGCATACGGAGCAGGGAGGAGGCTTGTAAACCTGTTGCCAATGGCCAAAGTGAGTGAATAGTAAGTCCCAGATGTCATGAGCTGCTGGTATTTGAGAACTGTTCATCTCCCCCACACATAAAGAGGAAGCCAATTAATGTAGCATGCTAGGTACCAAGTGAAGACAATGTCAAAACCGGAATTCAGGAGGCTGGGGAGATGGCTTAGTGGATAAGAGCAGCTGCTGCTCTTTCAGAGGACTAGAGCTCAGTTTCCAGCACCCTCTTCAGGTGGCTCATAACCTCTTATAACTCCGGCTCCAGGGGACCCGAACTCTCTCTCTTCAGGCCTTCATTGGCACCCTCCCACACATGTGCGCACAACCACACAGACGCGTTTTAATAAAAATCCATTTTAAACCAGCACCGTAAAAATTGAATGGTGCTGATGCTTCCACCCTTAGCCCCAGCTCTACTTCCCAGACCACCGCAACCCAGGCAAGCATGACTGGGAGTCTCTCTATGTTCAGTGATGGCACGTGCAGTCAGTTTCAACGTGTGGTAGTGACAGGGAGAGAGGGAAAGAGAGAGAGAGATCAGATACTGACTTCCTGTTCTTGAAGGCCAGAACTGCTCAAACACTGTTTCCACTGTTTCCTGGAGGGAGTCTTCTGGGACCCTGAAGCATCTCCAGCCAAGCTCTCCTCGTTCTCACCCTTTCTCCTACTTTGTTCCCTGCTCCTTTGCCAAGGAGCCTTTAGAAAAACAGCTTGTGTCTTTTAGCCCTGCCTATGTGCCAGGTCCTGTTCCCTTCTTAAGCACTTCTGTTAGCATGTATTAATCATACATAGTAACATATTTCATGACAATGTTTCAGACTGTCTATGTATATGTACTTTGACCATCCTTCATTGTCCCTTCCTACTGCCACTAGTCACTTTCTGTTCTCACATCTCTATTGTCTGTGACCCAAGGAGTTTCTTTCGGATTGATTACAAGAGCATGTGTGAGGGATGGACATCTTACACACGGCTACGCCACTGAAGAAAATGTCTTTCCCTCCACCAGCAACATTAATTGTTCATAGAATCTGAGGGCCAGTGGGGCCTCGTGAGTCATATCCTCCTCCATGGTGGAATATTGATGGGCCCCCTCTTCAACAAGTAGTCATGTTGCTGAATGTCTAAGTGTGTAATGGCTAGGTCATGCCCCAAGGACAGAGTTCCAAAATATTCCAAATCTTCTTAAATCCTTCATGTCCTCTCTTCTATGATAAAGGTGCCCTGAGCCTTGGGGATGTAGAGACAGATATCCCATCTGTAGCTGAGCATCTAATAGCCAGCCACTCACTTCCTTGAGCACTGTGATCATCTCTATGGGAATCAGTGCTCGGCACTGTTCTAAGAACATAAATACAACTTCCAAACATTGGTGAAGAGGTTCCTACAGCTCCATGTTATACAGAAAGTATCCAAGTTATCGCTCCCTGATTCCCTATCCACAATGAGGACAGACTTAGGCTCCATGGCGTATGGAGCTGCCCACTCAGCACAAGTGCTCTCCTGCGCACATTTTCCTCATGGAACTTTCTTTTGTTGTTTGGGCTTTTCGTTTTGTTTTGGTATGAGTGTTCTGTCTGCATGTATGCCTGCATGCCAGAAGAGGGCATCAGATCCCATTAGAGATGGTTGTGAGCCACCATGCGGTTGCTGGGAATTGAACTCAGAACCTCTGGAAGAGCAACCAATGCTCTTAACTGCTGAGCCACCTCTCCAGCCCTTCCTCATGGAGCTTTCTATCACCCCATCTCTTTCTATCCTCACCAGGACTCCTAGGTATTTATATCCTTATCCTATAAAGCCAAGCCCAGAGCAGTTCTGGAACTGCCCTGCTGGGCGTGCGAAATGGGACATTGGTCACCAGGGTGTCTTAGTGACAAAGCTCACAGTCTCAGAGGAACCCTGACCCGGAATTACTGTGAGGGGGAACCCAGGGACAGATGAAGCAACTGTGGAAGGCCCCTCTCCTTACTGTATGAAGGAGAAACATGCCAGGCAAGGGTGTTCTCAGAGTGAAATCTTGCATGGCATGTACCGGTTCCACGCGGTAAGACCTAAAGACTCTGGAACGATGAAACTTCCTTCCCTTGAAGATGCCCAGACTTATTTCCACTGTGGACTTAAATCCAGAGAGGCCAGCAGAGTCTGCCAGTAAGAAGAGGAAATGAGTGAAGCAGAGAGGAAGTAGGGAGGGAATTACAGAAGGTAAGGCAGAGAAAGAACATCTGTTTAAACTAGAGAGGCTAGGCACAGTGGCTCGCACCTCTAATCCCAACTACCCAGGAGGCTGAAGCAGGCAGATCACAGGTCTGAGGCCCATTACAGTAAAACAAAGTGAGACTGTTCCAAAACCAATTTTTAAACAATTAGGTTGTGGCATAGCTGGAGAGTGCTTGCTTGCATGGCATGTGTAAGACCCTGAATTCAATCTCCACCCACCCACCCCAAAAGGTTGGCATGATTTTAGTAAGCATATTAGCATGTCATTTCCACTGGATACTCATTTAGAAGGAATGATGACTTTCAAGTTTGTCACCTACATTCTTCGTCTGAAATCCCATTTTTGGACTCAGTACTTCTCCTGCTTACTTTGAAGTAGGTAAGAGCAGGCAAGCCATTGGTGACCTTTTGTAACCGAACAGAACCTTGACCTTAGGGGTAAATTTCACAAAGGGACTTGGGGGGTCTGAAAATATTCATTACTAGGTGAATTTTGCATTACCCATTTTTATCCAAAAAAAAAATCAGGAAATAATAAATATATTTCTCATTTTAAAAACTGCATGTACAATTTGAACACTGTGGTGATTATTGCCTTGCTCTGCTTTTCCCTGAGGAGGGAGACCTGGCCTGCCTCACTCCCGTGCACTTCTGTGTAATATTCTAATGTAGAAAGAGCCTTAAGTAAACTGCTGGCTGCATCTTGCAGGCAACAGTGTGCTTAGAGCTTTGCAAGAGAGAAACAAAATTTGGAGTCACAAAGGCCTTATGTCCAGACCATCAGTACTGGACTTGAACTCAGAGCCAGCAACTTACAGTCTAAAGGGCTCTGTGCACATTTCCTAAATGAGTGTTGAGTGCCCAAGGGCATGGTGTGGGATGAAATAGGATAGTGTATGTTTAAGAAAAGACCCACAGACTGAGAATGCAGTTCATTGGTACACGAGGCCCTAAGTTCCATCCTAGCACCAACATCCTCAACAATAATAATGACAATTGCAGAAAGAATACATTTCTAGCACCTCCAGAGATAAATCCTTTCCTGAAGTCTTGTGGGCTGGCTTGCAGGATCCAAAGTCTTCCTCTCACTGAAGAAAAAAAAAAAAAGGAAGAAAACATTGCAGGAGAATTTTGCTGTTCAAACACACCCAGCCCAACAGTGGCCTGTTTGTCCCATGTGTTTGGGCAGTGGATGGGTACTCAGCAAGCCCAGGCTTTTGGTATTTCCATTTGAGAATGTGGGGTGAGTTTATTGGGTTAAAATCAGCTTTGTTTAGGTTTACACCGGCCTTGTTCCCTGGGAGCCCCACATGGGGCGCCAACATGGCCTGGAAGAGGGGCATGTCAAGTGCCCCCCACCTCGCATTGTTGCTGCGCAGTGAACTGGAGTCTCCGAGGGGAAGGAGGAAAAAAGGAATTCCTCACTTCCATCCTGACTGGGATTCCCCTTTTCTTCAGCAGCTCCAAGCTGCAGTAATCTGTATTCAGCGTGCCCAACCCCGGGTTCTCCCGAGTTCTCTGGCTCTCTGTCATCGTAGTCTTATCTGCGCCTGCTTCTTCCAATGGTGCTTCTTGGGAGTGCTTTCACAAAAAAAAAAAAANNNAAAGAAAGAAAGAAAGGAAAAAAGGGGCCAGCTCCATAATGGCCGGCGTGGCCCCTTTCTTCTCTCTCTCCCTCTCTCTTTCTCTCACTCTTTTCTTAAGCTTTCCGACGGAGCTGGGCTATTTAATCTTCCTGAGCTGTTCAAGATGTCACTTACCTCTGATGGTGGGGACAAAGGAAATACTTCCACAGTGAATGCCCGGCGGAGCTGAATGCCTCCGGCTGCTTTGAAGAGGGCTCTTGGAAGTCTGTTTCAGCGGAGTGGCCTGAGCATAGATCTTTTTGTGCTGTGGCCTGCGTGCCTCCCAGCCAGCCACACCAGAGGCGTTTAGCATAAAGGACAGTGAAGGGCTTTGTCGATAGCAGAACCCAGTTCAAACCCCAGCTCAGGCTTGGGCAAATCAATCACTTAATTGTCCTGGGCCTCAGTTTCCCCCTCTGTGAAGACGTAGGAATGATGGCATCTGTTTCTTTCCTTGTAAAACACAAGCGCGAAGAGTTCCCATGTGAGCTTTGAAGAACAGAGTGCTTACTGGAAGGTGCCCACACTCTATCCCTCCCTGGAAGTCTATGATGTAATTACGTGATTGATTACATAAGTTCTTGCCAACGAGTGGGCTAGCCTGTGGAATTTTGGAAATAAATACAAAGTTGCATTAAATAATGAATGAGCATCAGAGCCAAAAGCTCACAATGTTTGCCACCTTTGACCTCTCTCCCCACATCAAATGTGTCACTGAGTCTTGCTGGTTCTGCTTTGGACAATCCATTCTGTGCCTCTACCCAACACCAGCCAGGCTACAACCTCAGGGTCTCTCCAGGGCACAAACAAAAAGGCAGCCCGTTGCTCCTGAATGCTTTGTGACTTCCTGTTACCTATCAGGTAAAAGGCTGATCATTTTCAAGGCCCTCCGTGATGCGCTTATTTCTCCCGTCTCTCACTCCCCCTTTCCGTGAACCCTGCACTTGAGCCAAGAAGCTCTATAACCACTGCTTTCTCAACCTTTAGAGATTTTTCCGTAGCATCAAACAAGGAATTTCCTGGCCACAAGTGACACTCAAATGTCACCATCATCCTTCCAGGCCCAGCTCCTTCTGGTACTACGCTGTTTCCTTCTGTGACTCAGTTTCCCTCAGCAGTTTACTAATTTCTCCCTGGGCAAAGGACCAAGTCTCCCAGGTGAATACGCCACAGCCCCTGCCCTTGAACCGGACACGGACACCATTTGCCGGGTGCCTGTATTCTCGTTCTTGCTTTTAGATGCTCCTGGTTAGCTCCGGGAAGCAGTCTAAGGCACTTGTTCACCGTTGCACATCCTCCTGCCCCAGCTGTGACGCTAAATCCAAGCTCTAAGATACTGAACTGCAGAATAAAGCAGTTCCTCCCTTTTGCAGGCTTAGCAAGTGCACGTTGCATGCTTTGATGGGACGCAGGCCCTGTTCCCATTCTTCAGGTGACAAAACTGAGACCCAGACGGATAAGCTCCACTGGACTCAAGCCATGCAGGGGTATCTGTTACATTTCCCACCTACAAAGCAATGCTCTGGCCTTGCCCAAGACCAAAGGATGAGACGCTGGCCTGGCATAACTGAAATAACTGCTGTAGTATTTTCCTGCTTGGGGTCAATACGAACCTAGGTAAATGCCCCCAGGGAGGACCGTCCGGCTCTGGCGCTAACCTGGGTGGTGGGCTGCTTATGCCCTGTATATGAAGTGCACATCACACACCTTCTCCAAGGCCCTACACGCAGCCAGGGCCAGCGGACCCTTCCCGAGCAGTGTACAACTTTTCATTTCCCATATCAATCATGAGAACAAGTTGAAGTTCAGATAAAGGCAGCTTGGTTTCCCCTAATTGTTCAGGATTTAGACTGACTGTTTGCACTGCAGACTGTGGCCACTGGGTTCCCGGCGGGGGGCCATGGCCAGCTCTTTCTCTAACAAACCCGTGTTCATGCGTCCATTCAGATCCATCACCCTGAGATAAACTGTGAATATTGCCCTTTGTCGCCGCCGCATTCTTCCCGGCATTGTGGGGGCACTATTTACGGACTTAAAGGTTCATTTGCACAATTCTTTTGTCAGCAGCCCGGGCCGCAGAATGGCAAAGCGAGGGCTACCTCTCCTTTCTGGGTTACTGCCCCAGCTCTCTCTGAGCAGAATGGACGTGCCTGCCCTGGACTTAGCATGAAGAATGTCATTTCGAAAATTACATTTTTTAAATGACCTGTCTGCTTCCATCGCCGGAGGGGTCACCAGTTCAAAGAGGGCGGGATTTAGGTGTTGTCCCTATCTGTTCCCCCAGGAGCCTCTGAAAAGCAGTACCAGGCAAAATGTGCCAAGCGATACAGAAGGGCGTCCCGACTACGCCCTAGACGGAGCACTTCATGCTGCCGGCTCTTTGCCCGACCCTACTTGGGTCTCACGCTTTTTGATTAGTATTATTTGTCTTATTTTTGCAGAGAAGGAAACTGAGTCTTTGAAAGTTCGGGGTGACTCAAGAAGAAAAAGGCAGAGTAGAGTTTCTACTCCAGGGCTTTCCGACTCCAATCTGTGCTCTGGGCCTGTCCCCGCTATTGCCTAAGATTTCCTTTGGGCAATCCAAAGATTCTGAATCAAGCAGTAGGGTTTGAATCAGAAACAATGCAACCAGAAGATGCGTGTGGCCAGCTTGCAGGGAACATAAGCGCACTATTGTCTCTGTGACTCCCGCAGCTCCAGGACCTCCCTCAGGAGCCTCCTCCTCGGGGATCTTACTCCGCTTTCCCTGCCTGGGACAGCTCTGGAATGGCATCCTGTCCCCTTTGTGGTGACTCCTAATTACAAGCTCTGTCTGTCCATCCGTCTGTCCGTCCCCCACTCCACTCCCTCACCGCCGCCCCCTGAGGATAGGTTTGCTCTTTCCTCTCTGGGTCTCCAGTGGTCAGCTTCAACCTCAGCTCAAGCACGCATGGTGAACACACACTGGAGATGAATGGGTGAATGGTTTTTGTGCAATCTGAGGGCTCCTGGAAACCTCACAGAGAAAAATACATATTGGGCATGGGTGGTCACAAATCCTGCAGCTCTCCTGGAAGAGGTGGGAAGTAATGAGGAGGTACAGATGAGTCTGTGAGTTTACTTGCAGAAGATGGAAGGAGAAAACAAAATTGAAAAAGAATAAAGAAGGAAAAAAATTTTACCCACAAAGTGCTAATCCAATTCATAGTAAAAATTGGCTTTTATCTCTTTTGTGAAACTACCCCAAACTTTCTCGGACTCACAGTGCAGCCTGTACCACACAGGTGTCTCTCTTTCGTGAGAGTGGAGTGGATGAAATGAAAGGGGAAAAATAAAAAATAAAACCACAGGTGAGGGAGTGTGGGAGTTGGAACCAGAAAATGAGAAGGATATGTGGTTTGTTTTGCCTTCTAAAGCTGAACCACAGAGATTCATTTGTGGCAGTGTGATAAAGCAATGCTAGATTTTAAAAAGTGTGTATGTGTGTGTAGTGTGTGTGTGTATGTAGAATGTGTGGGTAATGTCTATAGAGTGCGTGTAGTATGTTTGTATAGTGTATATGTAGTGTATGTAGTGTGTGCTGTGTATATATAGTGTGTGTGGTATATGCGTGTATGTAGTGTGTGTAGTGTTTGTATATATAGTAGGTGTGTACTATTTGTGCAAGTAGTGTGTGTATAGTATGTGTGCAGTATTTGTGTATGTAGTGTATGAGTAAGACGTGTATATGTGTTATGTGTGTATATAGTATATGTATGTGGTGCATGTGTATGCGTTGTGTGTGGATGGATATGTGTTTGAACATGGGGAGATCAAAGGACAATTTCTCAGGAGTCTCTAATCTTTGTCACTGAGGCAGGGTCTTTCTGTTTGCCACTGCCCAGTATATTCTGGCCCCACTGGCTCACAAGCATCCAGACACTTCTCTTGTCTCCCCTTCCCATCTTGCCTTAGGGTGCACATTACAGCATCCAGCTTCTTCCATGGATTCTGAGGACTGAGTTTAAGCCAGCGGGCTTTCTGGACAGATGCTTTTATCCACTGAGCCATCTCTCTAGCCCAAGAACTGAAGTATCAGAGAATTTTAAAGTGAATAATACCATGCACAATTGCATAATGGAGTAATGAATTCAACATTAACTCGATGCAAAGGACATTTTTAGGGTCCCCATTACTGCTTCCACAAGAAGGTTAAGAGTGTGAGCTACTCTTAAATGCTGTTCTCACCATGCTTTGCAGATGACTGTGAGGTCCAGGCTCTGGCCTGTAAAGTATGTGTGTTTGTAGTGTGTGTGTGTAATGTGTGTAATGTGTTTATATAGTATGGGTGGATAATGTCTGTGGAGTGTGTTTGTGGAGTGTGTGTAATGCATCCACTTTCAAGAATACGCTAAACTACATGGAAGACTGTTGATTGAGAAGACTGTCCAGTAGGGTTTAGTGCACAAGCATGAAGCTGTGAGTTCAAATCCTAGCGTCTGAATGATTACACACATGCTGCAACCCCAGCACTGCAAGGCAGTAAAGATAGGATGGTCAGTGGAGCTTTCTGGCCCCCAGCCTAGCTCCAAGTTCAGTAAGAGACCCTGTCTCAAGGGAATAAGTTGGAGGGTGATAGAACAGGATGCCCCTGCCCCCCTCTGGTCTCCACATTCCAATTTATAACAAAGTTCATCTATTTTTCCACAGTTTCAAACACATATATAACGTTCTTTAATTGTGCCTTCCTCAGTACCGTCTCTACCTCACCCCCCCCCACTTGAACCTCTTTTCTTTCCAACAAGGTCCCTTCCTACTGTCATGTTTTGCTTTGTTCTTTTTTGTGACCCACTGCATTGAATCATGGCTGCCAACCTGAGCTGGTGTCAAGAGCTATTTACTTAAGCAAGAGCAACTTACTAGCGGCTACATACTGAGGACTACTGACCCTCCTCCCCCAACTCACCATTAATTACCTATGTTTCTTCTCCCAGGAGTGGGGCTGTATCAGCTCCTTCCAAGTCGGAATGTTGATGGGCCCAGACTTGTGGCGGTCATATACAAGTAGCCACTTTGCTGTGGGCTCATGTGCACAACAAATATGTCATGTCTAGAAGGCAGGCATTTGCTGCACTCCTTCCCATCTTCCAGATCTTACAATCTTTTTACATCCTTCCTCACCATGTTCCCTAACCCCTGGAATGGGAGACTAGAGATGTCACATTTGGGGCTAAGCCCTCAACAGTCACTTATTCTCAGCACGTTGAATAGTTACAGGTCTCTTCGTCAACTGTTATCATTGTAACATATGCACCTGACTGGTGCAGGACAATTGTATTCTGTCAATTATGTTTTAAATAAATGCTGATTGGCCAGTATCCAGGCAGGAAGTATAGGCAGGACAACCAGACAGGAAGTAGAGGCAGGGCAATGAGGACAGGAGTATTCTGGGAAGAAGGAAGCTCTTTCCCCAGTCCTGTCCAGACACCGAAGAAGCAGGATGTGACCTNAGGCAGGAAGTATAGGCAGGACAACCAGACAGGAAGTAGAGGCAGGGCAATGAGGACAGGAGTATTCTGGGAAGAAGGAAGCTCTTTCCCCAGTCCTGTCCAGACACCGAAGAAGCAGGATGTGACCTGACCTACTGAAAAGGGTACTGAGCCATGTGGCTAACATAGATAAGAATAATGGATTAACATAAGTTAAAAGAGTTAACAAGGAGCCTGAGCTAATGGGCCAATCAGTTTATAACTTATGGAGACTTCTGTGTGATTTTTCTTTGGGGCTTACCAGCTGTGGGAACTGGGCAGGACAGAAACCCTAACAAGCAAGCCTTCAGGTTACACCTGACCATAGCTAATCTATGGGCATTAACATAAATATTTAGAAGATAGGTGGTTTGATAACATGTCCGCATAGCAAAACAACAGTAGGTTCCCCCAAGAGAGCCTATGACCGCTCCAGACATGGGTTTTTGACCAGGTTTTAGAGTACCAGGTATGAATTCCCTCCCGCCAAGTGGACCTCAAATTCATTCAGAGAGCAATTGGTTACCTCCAAAACAGTGATGCCACAACTGTACCTATGGACACAGCTTGTCCGGTAAGTCAGTGTTCTAGTTTCCAGAGTTCAGGTCAGACCTCTCCCATCAGCCTGCATAGCAGCTTCTTAAATGAGATTACCTAAGGTTGTTGATAAAGACCTTCATAAATATATCAGTGCTATGATGTCAATCTTTAAAATCCTCCAAATACATGTAGAAGTCCCTAGGATCCATTGAAAGTAAAAAGTATCAGAGTTGGAGATGGGTTCACTGGTTAAGAGCAGTTGCTGCTCTTGCAGAAGAGCTGGATTTGGTTCCCAGTGCCCATGTGGCAGCTCACAAACACCTGAAACTCCAGTCCCCAGGTTTCCACTGCCCTCTTTTGACTTCTGAGGGTATCAGGCACACAAGTAGTTTACATACATGAATGCAGACAAAACACACACATTAAATAAAATAAATAAATCTTTAAAAATTGTTCACACAATCATGGACATAAAGAAAAGTTGGCACTGACACTGATGGCCTTCAAATGGGGACACAAGTTGTTATGGTTCTGTCCTTTGCCAATATACTAATCATATTAGTTTGCTCAGCACATTTTCACGAGTGTCTATGATGTGCAAAATACTACACTAGTCACTGAGGGACCACCATAAGAAAGGTAGCCCTGGCCCCTGCCTCTGTCCTTCTAGACCTTGTACAGAAGATGGACTGGATCAGTTACTCACGGAGATGGCAGTGGCTGCACCAAGACAGAAGCCAGCAGACTCCACTGGAACATAACAGAGTGACAGAATATATAATGAGCATTGAGTAGGGTTCAGAACATTCTGTGAGCACACAATGTTTATGTCAAGCATTACGACTAGGGCATCAGCATCCCATGAGATTTAATGCTGTGACTTCTTTGACCTTCTTGTACACCACCCACAAAGCTGGAAATGCCAGGTGACTGGTTTGACCTGAAGGGTTATGATGGAAGAGAGGTTAACCTTACCCCTGGGTCCAGAAGTACATCCTGACTATGTTTAACTCCCTGTCTTGGGGTTTTTATTGCTACGATGAAACACCATAAGTTAGGCAACCTGAGTGGAGGAGAGGCCTCATTTCAGCTCATCATTCCAGGTGAGCATCTGTCTCTGATGAAGTCATAGGAGGAACTCACACAGGGCAGGATCCTGGAGGCAGGACCTGATGCAGAGGCATGGATGGTGCTGCTTCCTGGCTTACCCCTCCTGGCTTGCTCTGTCTAGTTTCTTATAGAACCCAGGACGACCAGCCTAGGGATGGCACCACCCACATGTGCTGGGCCCTTCCCCCATCAATCACTAATTAAGAAAATGCCCTACAGGCTTGCCTACAGCCATAGCTTATGGAAGCATTTTCTCAACTGAGGCTCCCTCCTCTCATATGACTCTAGTGTGTGTCAAGGTGATATAAAAACTAGCCAGCAGACCCTTTAATCTGCTTTCTGACATTGTAATGAATACCCAAGGCCATCATTTTATAAAGAGAATGGGTTACTTGTACTCTGGGTTGTAGAGGCTTCCCTCAGTTGCTCAGGTGTATCACAGAATATGATGGCAGATTTTATATAAAGGAAAACACTCACCTCATAGCTAAGAAGCTGAGGAGAAAGGGGGGAGAGAGAAACAAGGTCCCACAATCCCCTTGGAAGTCATGCCTCCGATAACGTGAAGACCTCTGGGTACAGCAGAGGCTGAGAATAAAGCCACTAACCCAATGGTTCTCAACCTTCCTAATGTGGCAACCCTTTAATACAGTTCCTCATGTTGTGCTGAACCCAACCATAAAACTGTTTTTGCTGCTACTTCATAACTGTAATTTTGCTAATGTTATGAATCTTAATGTAAATATCTCTTATGCAGGATATTTGATACAGGATCCTTGTGAAAGAGTTACTTGACATACCCCAAGGGGGTTGCGACCTGCTGTTTTAACCCATGGGACATTCCAGCCCCAAACAAGAGCAGCAGGCCACTCTGACAGATGTTAACCTACCTTCACCATCCATCCATCTCGTGATCCAGGCCTATGTGACATAGCAGCAAAGCTTGGTCTGTTGAGTTCTTAGCTCTGTAATTAGCAGTATATCGGCAACATCTGAAGTGGGGCTGGCCATTAGTTCTTAAAGAGAGTGCTGAGCATGGCAGAGTGGTGCACACTTTCAAAGTCAGCACTCAGGAGGCAGAGACAGGCAGATCTTTGTGAGTTCAAGGCCAGCCTGTACATGGCAAGTTCCATGCCACCCAGAGCCGCACAATGAGACCCTTTCTGAGAAGGAAGTAAAGGAGAATGCCTAGGAATCTCTGCTATCATTAACCAAGCAATCCAGCTGTGATTCTCTCTCTGGGCAGGATAGAAGGTGAATGTAAACCCTAAAAGGATTTCTGCACCCACATTGGCATCATGAATAAACCAGTGCAGGGATGCAAGGCAGAAAGACAGGAAGCTGAAAAATGTGCACATGCACACCAATGTATATACATGTGTGGTTGCTATTGTGTATAAAATTAGTCATAGTTGAAGGAGGTTAGAAAAAGATGTGGCTTTAATGAGTTTCATGCCCTTAAAAAAGCTATCGTCTTCAAAAAACAGCCTTGGTGGTGGGAAGGCAGGAGATGGCTAAAAGTAACACAATTGAAAGCAATGGCAGGAAAGGCTAATCAAAGGAGAGGAATGGCAGAGATGAGAAAGAACGCAAAATGCAGGCAGCCTTCGCCGAACCTGCAAGCCCCACATCATTGGATTCAACTACCCATGAGTGAACACATGACACATATATGCTACATGCAAGCACAGTGCTGTTTTACATCAAGATACTTGAATGTCTGAGGATTTGGGGGTCTTGGGGTTCCTCAGGTCAATTTCAGAGATACAGAGGGAAGACTTAGTTAGAACTTAGTGACCAGATGAGAAAGGGAGAGAGAAGGAAGCAAAATGAGTGAGAAAAATGACCTCTCTGAGATGTAAGACTTCGGGGGTTGGGGGGGTGGATGCTGGGGGATGGACAAGGTGATGGAGACCCCCAAGAATAATCATTCTGAAGGGAACGCTGTTCACTTCTGTGTCAGACAGACAGAGCCCTGTGGTTGTGCCAGTGGTGGCTTCTTGTGAGTGGCTGGCTGAACCCAGGGGTTTTGAAACTTGCCAAGTGATCAGTATTCATGCAGCATCTGGTGTTCTGGTTTCTCTGAGTGTTCTGGATGCAGAGATCTACAGACAAATGGATCCTCTTTGTTTCCATTTCCTCTGGTGTGTCTGTTTGTGTTGTATATATTACTTAGACCACCTAGAAAAATCAAACGAGCGAGAGGGAGGATTCTCTCTATTTCTATTTCTAGGTATGTTTCTTCCCCTATGGCTGTGTAACAAAGTGTCACAAATGAGGTAATTTAATACAAAAGAAATTTATTCTGAAATCTAGAAACCCAAAGTCAAGGTCTTTACTCCTTCCAGTTGATGGGGATAGGATTTTCCTTGCCTATTCTTCGTGTGGGTAACTTCAGGCATTCCTCCGTGTTATGACTAAATAATTCTAGTTTCTGCTTCTCTCTTCATACAGCCATATTCACTGTGTGCATCTTGATCCAAATTTTCTTCTTTCTTCCTGTAGATTTTTCACATGGTTTGGATATGGAGTATCACATTTCAAGACATGTATACAATGCATAAGATCAGATCAGGGTAATTAGCTTATTCATCATCTCCAATACTTCCCCCTCTATGTATTGGGAACATTCAAAACTCTTCCTACTTGTAACTATAGGATATAGAAGTCATTGGTGTCAACCATAGCTGTCCTAATTACCATGGGTCATTAGCATTATCTTTCCTTCCTAACAGCCCTGTGATCTGTAACTTCCCTCTTGCCATCCGTACTTCCCTGCATTGTTACCAGATTCTGCCACCCAGCATTCATTCTCTCTACTTCTGTGAAGTCAACTCCTCAGCTTCCACACTCGTGTGAAGGGGATTTATTAGAATGACTTACAGGCTTTGGTCCAGCTAATCCAGCAATGGTTGCCTATGAATGGAAGGTCCAAGGATCCAGTAGTTATTCAATCCATGAGGTTGAACAGCTCAGCTGGTCTTCAGTAGACACTGGAATCCTGAAGACGTAGGCTCTAATGCCAGGGAAGGAATGGACTTACTAGCAAAGGTGAGAGCAATCAGGCAAAGACAGAAAAGCTTCCTTCTTCCAGGCCCTTTATACAGGCTTTCAAAAGAAGGTGTGGCCCAGTCTTCTCATCTCAAACATCCACATTGGAAGTAGATCATCCCACTTTAAGTGATATAATTAAAAAAACAATCCCTTGCAGGTGTGCCCAGCCAGTTGGGGTTTTAGTTCATTCTCGATGTAGTCAAGTAAACAACCAGGAATAGGCATCACAGTCCATTTTCTCACCCATGTGACACATGCCTGACAGAAACAACTTAAAGGGTGGGATAAAGCAGGGACGATTCGTTTTCGTTCAGGGCCAGGTTAGGCAACTCTGTTTTGAATCAAGGGAAGGCAGAATATCATGGCAGTAGGAATGTGTGGTAAGAGCTTTAGATCATGATGGTCAGGAAATAGAAAGCAAGGGGAGAATACTGGGGACCAGCTACAGCCTTCAAAGCCACATAGTCATGATTTATAGCCTCCTACCAGGTACCATCTCCTTACAGCCCACTAAGTCACAAACACAATAAATGCACTAATTCATTGCAGAAGGTGATGTCCTCTTGATCCAATCACCTCCACCAGCTACAACCAGCGTTCCCCACGAGAACCTTTTGGGAGAATTATTCATACACAAAACATAACCTGTGGGTCTGTCTTCCTGTGGTTGACTAACTCATTGATATCAACATCTTCCATTCCATTCATGTTTCTTCAAATGACAAAATTTCATTCTTTTTCTAACAGCTAAAAACATTCTACCCTGTGTGTAGATATTGCATTCTGTTACCCATTCATCTACTGCTAGGCATGTAGAGTGAATTGATATGTTGGCTGTAAACGTATAATGCAGCTATCTCTTTAATATACAGGTATCAGTTCCTTTGCTTTTCCCCAATACTAGGATCAGATCATATGGTCATTACTATGCCTACTTCTGGAGGAACCACCCTACTTTCTTATGTAATGACTGCCCTTGCTAAATTTCCTACTAACAGTTGGAATTCTCATCTGCACCCTCACCTGCACTTGGGACAATCTCCTCCCCCCACTTCATTGCTATTTGTATTTTTGAGGCAGCCAATGAAAAGCAGTTAGATGATATACCACTTGGCTTTGCTTAGCATTCCCATGATTGCTCACAATGTGAGCATTTTGTTCTGTATACTTATCGTCATGGGTACAACTCTCAGAACTCTTCAGGGGCAGAGAGAGAGCTCATGATTTAAGAGCCCTGGCTGCTCTTGCAAAGGACCTTGATTCCCAGTAACCACATGGCAACTCACAGCTATCTGTAACTCCAGTTCCAATGGATCAGATAACCTCTTTTGCTTTCCAAGGTTACCAGGCATACACATGGAACATACACATACATGAAGTCAGAATACTCATACACATAAAATTAAATAAACAAATACTTTTAAAAAAATTGTCTATTGAGGTCCTTTGCCCATTTCTTTACAAAATATTGGTTAATCCTATTCTTTTACAATTTCATGCATTTTTATAGTTCATTCCGTTACTCTCTCCCCAACATACCCTCTCTTACTGCTGTAACATCCCTCAAACCTACCCCAAGCCCCACCAGTCCTTTGGTTTTGTTTTATAACCACTTTATCTAACCAGGACCATCTGTGTGAGCCCCGGTCAGAACTTCCAATAGAACCCAGTGCGATCCCCGATAGGTACAGAACTGAATGCAATGACTCCCTCTATCCCTGAATCTATCAGTAGCAAATAGCTCAGCAGTGAGGGATGGAACCTGCAGAGCCTTTCCTCCATCCATGCCTGACTTCACAGGTTTATTCTTACACAAACCTAGACATGGCTGCTGAATTTATGATCGTCATGGCTGTGTCTTGCCCAAAAAGCCATGTCCTCATTTTTGAAATCAAATTGTTTCTTATTGTTAGACTTTCATATTACAGATATTATTCTCTGATCAGGCAAGTGGGTTGGAAATATTTTCTCATCCTCCATTCTTCCCCCTTCTTATAAGGACACTTGATGTAGGAGGGTCATCTGTCTATGTGTTACTTTCATTGGTTAATAA
>LOEQ01001358.1:163953-175679 GCA_001685075.1 Bramus lutescens
GAGAGAGAGGGAGGGAGGGAGGGAGGGAGGGAGAGAGAGAGAGAGAGAGAGAGAATGGAAAACAAGAAACCACAAGCTCTTTCCTAATTTTCTAAATGCTAGAGATAGAGAAGAGACAAGATGTCATGAAGCTATTCCATAAACACCTACTGTATGCGTCCCTACATCTACCCGAGGGTACAGATGGGATCTAGGCGTGAGCCTGGATACATACACATCAGAATACAAGCCCTGAGGGTTCCATACTCAGCACTGTGATTTGAGAGTGATTTGTCCAGCTGAACTCATACAGGAGTTTAAGCCCCAAAGTCATAGCTAATGCTATTAGGGAGGTAGAGACTTAATCCGCCTATTGTATTTAAAGGTGAGGCTTTCGGGCAGTGATTAGATTATTAGATTAAACCACTAGGGTAGAACCCACCCACGCTCCTCCCATAAAGTAATCCTAATGGCTTCATAAGGAAGAGAGGGCTCTATTCATAGACACAGAGTTGCCTTGCTCTGGCATGTGGTGTGTAGTTAGCAGAGTCTTCTGTAGAAGCTGCATTATGTCATAGACCTTTCCGTCTTCAAAGCTACAGGTCAGCTGGGTGCAGTAGCATGTACACCTTTATCCCAGCACTTGGAAGGCAGAGACAGGTGGATTTCTGTAATTTTGAGGCCAGTCTGGTCTTAAGCTTATTAATTCTAAGGACAGTTAGACTCTAGAGATGAGCCTGGATACACATCCGAGTCCCTCGCCCTCAGAACTTTGATTTGAATCTGATTTGTCCTGCTAAACTCATGCTGAAGTTTAACCCCCAAAATCATCGTTAATGAACTCCAGGCCAACCAGGGCTACATAGTGAGACCCTGTCTCAAAGGAGAAAGAAAAGAAGAAAGAATGAGGGGGAAAAAAAAAACCTATGTGGTCAATAAACTTTTTTCCTTTATAAACTAGGCCACCTGAGATATTCTGTTACAGTCATGAAAAACAAACTAATATACCGAGTAATAGAGGCCAGATGAACCCACAAAGAGTCAGGTGTGTGCTAAGCAGGCAGAACTATTATCAGAAAAAATATTTGCTCTATTTTCACTCAACCACAAGTGTGAACACAGCCCAGTTCTATACGTTACTTCCCCTGTGGATGTCACCAACAAACTTCCGGAAGGGGCTGATTTTCACTCGCCAGTGGTCACTGTGGTAATGAAGGGGCAGTCACAGGTGACACCGTGACAGCAGGGAGGTGCAGCTGGAAAGCCACACATCTTCACATCTTGTCAGAACAGGAAGCAGAGGCCAGGCAGGGAGTAAGAGGAGGCTATAAGCTTCAAGTCCGATGGCCGAGCTCCATCTCTCAGGGTTCCACAACCTCAACACAGAGCCACCTCCAGGCCACTAAGTGTTCAAACTTGTGAGCCTGTGGGGAGATAGTTCACATCCAGCCTGAAGATATCCCAAGTGGTGGTCAGCCAGGACAGTGTTTCTTGCCCCTTTTGAAAAGTGTCTTTACTTAATGATTTTTAATTTTTTTTAATCTCTTTTAATTATATGTAGGCATGTGTGTTTGTGTGGAGGCATGGGCCCATGAGTGCAGCTGCCAGTGGAGGCCAGAAGTGGGCATCAGATCTCCGGGACCCGGAATTATAGACTGTTATAAACTGCCCCACAGGGGTGCTGGAAACCACCCATAGCGATAGCAGTGCTTGCTTTTAGGCACTGAGCAATCTCTCCTTCCCCTAAATATTTCTTTTCATAGTTTTCTGGTTCATTGTTTGTGTGAGCTGCCAGCTGTTTCCTCGGAGAACAAAGTGTCTTTTTCCCATGGCATGTGTTCTGTACTTATGAGTTCTCCTTCACACCTTCACACACATGCCTAGAGAATAGCTGTTACCTGCACTATACACAGTATAGCCCACAGCTTCTTTCAACCCCATGTCCTGAGAGTGGATTGAAAATGGCAAATCTTTATACCTAAGTAAACCTTTCCAAGACTTCATTTACTCCTCTGTGTGCCATGGACTAAAATAACCTAGAATTGTTGGAAGGTTAAAGAAAAGAAGAGATTAAAAATATTGTCACTTAAGAGCTCCAGAAATGGGCCTGGTCTTCCTTCCTTTATCCCCTCGGTTCAGTCACCAGTATATACTGAACAACTACTGCACACTGGACTGTGTAGACGTTGGTGACACTACAGTGAAGAGAGCCACCCATTTCCTTGTTTCCTCGGGTGGAAGACGGACTCTGGAGAAGTGGGGATACGTACTGGAGAGAAAGAAAGGAAAGAACAATCCCATCGAAGTTCCTTGACAAGACAGAACCAGGGAATACTTATTTAGGGCGTCAGGGAACCACTATGAGAGGCTTGCAAGGGTCTGGAGGATCAATAAGACCCTATCTTGGGCAAGGCCAAAGCAGCCTAGGGCCAGGATGAGGTAGGCATGCCCCCAAGTGGACCAATAGGGCTGAGGCACGGCAAGTTCTCAGCTGAAAGAGGCAGAGAGGGTAACAAGATGAACAGAGGCATGACGGTGCAGGACTTCATGGTCAGCATGGCCAACGACATTTTCCTTTAGCAAGGATGGATGTTAAACAAGGGACATGATGTCAGACTGCACTGGGCTACCCTCTGGATGGGTTGTCTGCAGCTCGGGTGGCGGGGACTAGGAAGATGCTAGAAGGCTGAGCTATGGCCTGGCGCCTTCATTTACTCAAGCTTCTGCAACAAGGTCCCGCAGCCTGGCTAGCTTGCAAACACTTATTTCTCACAGTTTTGGAAGGCAGGAGAGTCTAAGATCAACAACACATTGGTTGGTTCTGTGTCTCCTCAGAACCCGTTTTCTGGGTCCTAAGTGATGCCTTCTCGCCATGTGCTCACCTGGGGTTGAGGCAAAGCATTCTCTGATCTCTCTGGTGAAGGCACGCATGGCAGGTGCGAGGGTTCGCCTTCATCGTCTAATCACTGCCTGAAATGTGCTAACTGCGAAGAGCATCCCCTTGGGAGTTAGTATTCAATCAGCGATGCTGAATGGATAAGCTCATTCAAACCTAAGCCCAGAATATGAGCTGCAGATGCACCATCAAGATGTCCTGAGAAGAGGGGAGAGGCAACGATGCTGTGGGGGTAGAGATGTAGGAGAAGTAAAAGTTCAAGTTAGAGCCTGGGACGTGGTCTTTCACACTTGCAAAAAAAAAAAATACTCTCAAACCAACTGAAGAGACTTTCTAAAGCTGGGCAGGGTGACACACTTACGATTCTACCATTTGGGAGGTGCAGGAAGATCATGAGTTTGAAGACAGCCAGGACTACATAGCAAGACTTTGCCTCAAAATCATAGGAATGAGCAAGGTGGTGGTGGTGCACACCTTTAATCCCAGCACTCAGGAGACAGAGGCAAATTGATCTCTGTGAGTTCAAAGCCAGCATGGTCTACAGAATCCAGGTCAGGCAGAGGGCTACACAGAGAGATGCTGTCTTAAAAAAAAAAGAAAGAAAAAAAGAAATCATAGTAATGGTAATAATGATAACAATAGCAATATAAAGTCTTCATCAAGTGAACCATGAAATTGATGGGATATAATAACTAACCAGATAATTTCGATGGACATTGAGCTTCACAAGATGCAAGTCACCATCATATGGCATCTATTTTCCATAGATGAAAACCATGCAGATGAGTTAGGCACAGGAACACACTCCTACAATTCCAGCCCTTGGGAGGTTGAGGCAGGAGAACTGCCATAGCTGTGAGGTCAGCATGGGCTCCACAGTGAGTTCCAGGCTAGCCTGGGCTACAGAGTTAAACCTTGTCNGGGGGGGTGGCACACAAGCAGAATTCTGGATGCTTCATCAGCTCACACATTCATCGCACAACCCATGAGAATCCTGCATTTCTAGAACCTGCTACTTACGTATTCATTGCCAATGCTTACCAGCAAGCAATCCGTTCTCTCTGAACATTGACATCCAGATTCACTGTTAGATCAAACGGAAGCATGCGGTATTGATGGCATCTCTGTCTCATGAAAGCAGAGTGCAGTTCACCCTCTCATCAGAGAGAGCGCAGAATTAAACTAGCATCTTCGATTCTTTCACCAGAGAAGGGTACCATTTCAACACAGAAGTGCTGGGTTGGGCAAAGCTCCAGGCCAATCTAAAAGCTTGGATGTCTTTCTCTACCACTGACTGTGTGCCCTTACCCAAGTCACTATGCCTCTCTGGTTCTTACTCTGCCCACTAACGGATACTCCAGCATTTCATCTCTGCACCCCCACAGCCTTGGAAAGATCACGTTAGCTTTCAAGTCTATAAAAGACTTTGAAAACAAGGTCATGTTCAGCTGAAGAAAGGGACTGTTTACCTTGCTCACAGCCGGCATCTGACAGCGCTCGCCCTGGGACATGCTTTTGCACTGTTAGTACATACAGGCTTGGAGCTGAAGGATAACACCTGTGACTTCCTGCCAACACCCTCTCATCTCAAAGCAGGGTGCCGTTGGGCTAGACCAGCTCCAGGGAGCCCCTACACCTAAGAGGCACGCTCTCAGGGTGCCAGGCTCTACTCGCCATGGCCCACTCTCAAAGTTTTGCGGTTAAGATGTTCAGAATGTGAAAAGCGAGCACCTTAACTGTTGAAAACACAAAGATTCCAAACTTGTAAATCATGAAAGGCCACTGTTTAGCAGGCTGGAATGCTTTTGAAAAAGGCCAGCGATCAGAGATTGGCCTCGTTAATAACCACAGTAAAACTCGCTCTTGAAGCTCAAAGACACGGCTAATTAGGGCAGAAAAATTCAACCTCAAATTAAGTGTGTGTATGTGTGTCTGTGTGTGTGTGTGTTTCTGAAGTGTAAAAGCCTTTCTCCCTGAGAAGTATGTCTAAGTAGATTTTGGATGTGTTCCAAAACCCACTCTAAGACAAAGCCAAGACTGCAAAAATGTCAGGGTGGGGTTAATCAGCTCCAGAGCGTCTGTGTGTCCATCTGTCCAGGAAAAGGAATCAGACTGTCCTTACCTCAAGGGTTTCTTAATACTAAACTTTTAAAAGGACATGTTAGGAAATTCTTCCACACATTTCTCTTTAAAAGAAGCTAATGAAATATGTACATGGCCCAGCCCGATTGATATTTGCAAATTTATTGAGCATACCTACAAGGTCTAGATAATGAGATTTAGACAGGTGAAGCCACCAGTCCATCCCTGCTGGAAGCTGGTGCCTGTGGCCCACCACAGCTCACTACAGCCAAGAATCTCAACATATCTCTAGGTTTATCGAGAAGAGGGCTTTTTTTTTNTTTTTTTTTTTTGGCAGCGGGGGGGATTCCCCAAAGTAAAGGTCAGCTGCTGACTAGGAATTTGCCAGTTATGGAGATTAGACAAAGACACCAATCTGTCCTATCAGGTGACACTCAGAGTGGCCCAGCAGCCCACATAGACAAAGACACCAATCTGTCCTATCAGGTGACACTCAGAGTGGCCCAGCAGCCCACAAGTGTCATGCCGCTGTACCACTGCTCAAAGATCATGTCTATAAGTGAACCATCCCAGCAGAGAAGAAACAGAGAAAAGAATGCACCACACAGCCCCCTGCTGCGCAACAGAAGCAGCCTAAGTATGTGACTGGTTAACAATAAAGGGGAGGAGTAAGCAGGAGGCAGGCAAGGACACTTGCCACCTGAGTTAGATTCCTGGAACCCGCAAGGTGGAAGGAGAGAACTGACTCCTATATGTTTTCCTCTAGCCTCCATAGATGTACAGACACACACACAAACACACATACATACACACATACATACACACACACAAACACACATACACACATACATACGCACACACAAACACACATACACACACATACATACACACAAACACACATACATACACACACATACATACACACATACACACATACATGCACACACAAACACACATACACATACAAACACACATACACAAACACACATACACACATACATACACACACACATACACAATTTTTCTTTTTAAATAATGGTGCTGGAGAAATAGTTCAGTGGCTAAAAGTACTTGCTGTTTTTGCAGAGGACCAGGGTTCAGTTCCCAGCACCCACACAGCTGCTCACAACCATCTGTAACTCCAGTTCCAGGGATGGCACATCCTCTCATGGACTCCCTAAACACCAGGTGTACACATGATGCTATACACATATGTGGGCAAAATATTTACACACTAAAATCAAAGTTTAAAAACATAAGAGTAATGACATGAGACTTCAGTTCTGACCTGAGCCCAGTCCTGTGAGGGTTGGCCATAGAAGGGTACCTGAAATCCCAAGTCACTTTAGTGAGTAGCCTCAGAGGAAAGCCAACCCTGAGCAGGGTACTCAGGGAGAAAGTATCACAAGGGACATTTGTCAACCTCAGGCATCCTGGGTCTGCATGTTCCATACATGATGGCCAGGGCTCTGATGTTGAAAAGGGACAAAAGGTGCTCCATAGAGCAGCAGTGTGGACCTCACTTTGACGCTGGTCAGAAATAGAGACTCTCAGAAGAGTTCTGCCACACAGAACTAAAGAATGAAGATTTGTGGCAAAGAGAGAGAAGTCTAGGTGACTTGCATACTTAGGATAGACCATATATGGTCTAGGCTAGAACATCTAAAGTTCTGATTCAGAATGTGGCCTAGAGGCAGTTACAGAGAGCTGTGTCTCCGAAGAAGAATTCCCACAACTTCTGGAGGGACAGTGTCTTAGTTTGGGTTCTTATTGCTATGAAGAGACACCATGACCACGGCAGCTTTTATCAATGAAAACGTTTAATTGAGGGATCTCGCTTACAGTTTCAGAGGTTCAGTCCATTATCAACATGGCAGGAAGCAGGGTGGCATACAGGCAGATATGGTGTTGGAGCTGAGAGTCCTACATTTCAACTCCGAGGCAACCAGAAATCGAGTGACTGCCACTCTGAGTGAAGCTTGAGAAAAGAGAACTCAAAGCCTGAACCACGGTGACACACTTCCTCCAACAAGACCACACCTACTCCAATAAGGTCACACCTCCTAATAGTGCCGCTCCCTTTGGGAGTCATGTTCTTTCAAATCACCACAGATCAACAAGACTCTATCTACCTGCATCATGGTGTCTATGTGCACAACTGACCAGTATTCTCTAGTCTTCCTACCTTGTATGGCTATCCCATGGCATAAAGAAAGAGCCAATGAAAGTATTTTAGCTCTGAGGACCTATTTTTTTTCTGACAAAGCACCAACACTTCTCTCTCTAGTTTTTGTTCTGTGACCAGACCCCACAAGTCCCAGATTGATCTTAAACTAGCTATGTTATAATGTAGCTATGCTATATAGCTATGTTATAGTAGCTATGTTATATGTAGCTGTGCTATAGTAGCTATGCTATAGCAGTTACATTAGTACATGCATAGTGATGTGAAGAATTGAACCCAGAGCCTTACACCTGCTAAACAAGCTTTCAACCAACTGAGCAGCATCCCTCTGACACGAACCCTGACAGTGGGAGTTTGAATGCCTTGTTCCCACACATTTTTAGTACCCAGAATAGTGACCGGCACAAAGGAAGTACTTAATAAGAATCCATTGAATGAATGAGTAAATATTAACATTCCTAGGCCAGATATGGATCTTTCTGGAGCTAATGTAAACTTTCATGTTTTCAATTAGAATTACACTCCCCAATGATCCTCATCTCTTGCTATTTACATCTTACCCTTTGATCCAGGGTTGATCTGTATGGCCCACAGTGTGACTAAAGTAGCCGTTAGAGGCTACAGTTTTTCATTCTTGTGGCACTGTTCCTGTCTTATTCTTGGTCACTTACTCTGAGGAAAGCCATGTTGTGAGTAGCTTCGAAGGGGACAGCCGCATACTGAGGATCTGAAGTCTTCCACAAACAACCTGTAAGTGAGCTTTGAAATGAGCAAACCCTAAGAGTCATCTAAGTAAACAGAGGCAGAGGATCCTGCTGCACCTTCGCCCATGTCAGATCCAGAGTCAAGCCAATTCCTGAGACTTAACACTGTGGGCAGAAAAATAAACAATGGGTGTTTAAATTGCTGGGTTTGGCGGTGATTGTATTGGGGTTGATGAGGGAAACAGAACCAATAAAGTAAATATTAGAAGGAGTTTTATTAGATTGGCTTGCACAGTATAGTCTGGATAGTCAAAAAATAAAAATAAATGGTTGTTCCCACACTGAGAAACCAGTAGTTGTTCAGTCCACATGGCCAGGAGCTTCAAATCCTGATAAAGGGCAGGAGAGTTGTTGGTCCTCGGTCCATAATGGAAGTCAGAAGATTCTGAGTTTTTACATCAGCAAAGAAATACAGTGGCAACAGGGTGAATCAACTCACCAAATAGATGAACTCACTAACGAGACAGAAAGTCAAGCAGGCAAAAACCAAAAGTTTTCCCTCAAACCTCCTTGTATCTGAGCCCCCACCAAAAGATCTTCATTTAGGGTGGGCCTTCCCACTTCGGTTAACCCTATCAAAAATGTCCTTCACAGTCAGGAGGGGGTGGTGCACAGCTTCAATCCCAGCACTCCAGCGGCAGAGGCAGGTGGGCCTCTCTAAGTTTGAGGTCAGTCTGGTTCCAGGACAGTCAGTGCTGTTACACAAAGAAACCCTGTCTGGGGGCTGGGACATGCTTCCTAGGGATATTCTGACACTTGTCTCTTAATTGATTAAGGTCGACCAGCACACACATAGCGACAGACACACTCTACACAACCACTGAATAATTGCCATACCCCTGCATGGTCTCAGAGGCCTTGGCTAGCAGGAAGGAGTGACCCCGTCACCAGCCAGCAGTAACATGGAAAGAAGCAGCTAAGACATTTGTATATGTACTCTTACCTCCAAGAGGCCTGATCTGTTTCCTTAGTAAAATGCCACTGATGGCCTTCCCATGTGACACCGGAGGAAATGCTTCCTGACTAGGGCTCTTTTCTTATGTGTAGATATTTCGGAGTCCCATTGGTGCCAACAGGGATCTTTCATTAAGTCCTAATGTTCCTTGTCATTCTACCTTCTGCTTTTAACATGAACAACCACAGTGAGGCCTGTCTAGAACAGTGTGACAAAACCTTACACAGGCTTTAGAGAAAACACGGTGAAATACAGAGTCCTCGTACAAGAGAAAATTTGACTTACAAAGAAAGACACCTTCATCTTCATACTCTAACATTGTACTGCCATAATCTGAAACCCTAGAACACCTAGGCAGAATCTCAGTTCCTGAACATAGAGCTCAGAAGAGAACAGTAGAGTTCTAACTCCATCCACCTTAGGTATCTATTGCTGCCTGAGGTCCACCGTGCGCTTATTCATCATGATTGGGAACGGCCAGCCCAGAGGCAAGCCTTGCCTCTAATGGGCCGCATCTAGAGATCAGCACCTTCAGATACCAGAATATCATATTAACATGATCTTCTACATACATTCCTTGTTACTGGATAGCAGTTTAAGTGAGGAGAGGTTTATTCTGGCTTATTTTCTGAATGGATCATTTCATCATGGTTGGGAAGACAAGGCAGGAGGCAACGAAGGCGTGATGATGGGGAGCAGCTACGGCCAGCTAGGTCAGGAAGCAGCTATAAAGTTTTAGGGATCCACTTCTTCTAGCAAGGCTCTACCTCTTAAAGGTGCCACGGCCTTCCCAAATAGCACCGTTAGCTGGAGACCAAGTGTTCAAACACATGAGTCAATGGGAATAATTCACATTCAAATCACAATACATACTTAAGAGTACTATAGTCTTATGGAGACAATGGAAGGGGTAGTTTTCCTATAACCTGTCAGTCAAGCAGGGAAAACAAAAGCCTTCACCATCGTCTTCAATTTTCTTTTCCACCATTCAGCCAATAGAAAAACCAAAAACTAATTGATGCTCCTGATCACAGAGCCAATAGACAAGCCAAGTCTGTGAGCAGTGAGCTCCTTTAAAATGTCTCCTAGGAAAACACAAGAGTCTTGCCTCTAACTGGTTCTACCAATAAGAAGTATATTACATGTACTGCTTCATGCTTGTGAAGCCTTGGACTGGGACCATAGACTGCCCAACCATTTATATGGTGATAGAAGCCCCACTCCAGAATATTCTTGGACAAGTCAAATGACCAGATGCTCAATATCTTTGGAGACCACTGATCCCGTTGTAGGACCCCTCCAGTCTAATAGCTGTCTCCAAAGAGCTCACCTCTCATTCCATCCAAAGCATACACCTAACCACTCAGAGTTCTGGCCTGATACATTATCTTGTACTTCTGCTTTGTGACAGCCCATCAAAGTCACAGCGGCAGCAGCCGTGGTTTTGCCCCAACATCATCTCTTCATCAGCCACTCCTGAAATGACATAGTTTGAAGGGCTTTCATCAAATAATTCTCTTCATTGCATCAGAAGTTGGCATACACATCATCCTCTAACTAGGTCTAGACAATGGCTTTCCACTGCCTCTGATGTTGTTATCATAATTCTATGAAAACAACACAGGTTTGCACGAACTTGCTTAGAAATTGCATCACCCCTGTTGGTTCACCATAATCATGATTAAAAACAAATAAAATCTTTTGGCTCCTTTCATATAAACTGCTCTTAATCCAAGCAACCGCACACAACTAAAAAAATAATAATGATCACCAGAACAACACTAACAACACACTCTGGAGGGGATGCCTCCATGTCTTGCTCACTTGGGACTGTACTTTTACAACTGAAAAAAAGTATCTTTAAACAAACATAGCGATGGGCACCTACATGCAAAATAATTTTAACAGTACTTAAAATACACGTCTGTCACAAAGATGAGCACACCACACTAAAAGTGAACAAGAAGAAATACAAACCCTTAAGCACAGATTCAAATGCAAATGAAGCTATTCCCCTGTTTCCTCAAGAGTCAAAACTCCACCAATTTCTCATTCATTCTCTTGGACATTACTCTCTAGCTATAGTTTATGAATCTGGTTGTCTCCTGGGTTTATCTGGCTATAGTCAGTGAATCTGATTGTCCCCTGGGTTCTATTTCAGTGTCTGTGTGACTTTCTCATAGATATGTGGATCATCAGATGTGTCAAACTTACTCATTGGCGATCCTTCAATCTCAGTCTCCACAGATCTTTCTCATCAAATATTTCAGACATGTCCCCAAAAATGTAGATAAAAGGTTTCACTTCATCTATTCCGGCCCCATACTTAAATCTCTACCAATTTTTAATGAAATATTTTAGGCTTGCTAAACAACATAGACTGCCACCTTGTCACAGCCCCTGTTCTGAAGGAATACCCTGGAGTTCTCACTGGGGTCTTGGAAATGGCCTCTGTAGCCTGAAAGGAACTCATGTTCGGAACATGCTTGAATTGCCAGTGAATTTCTTTATCCCTCCACCCCAATATTATCTCACTCTAATTTGCTTTCTGTTCCTCTGGTAAAACACTAACCAAAAGCAACATGGGAGGAAAGGATTTACTTAGCTTACAGATTACAGTCCATTATCAAAAGAAGCCAAGGGAGGAATCTGAAGACAGGAGTTGAAGCAGAGACGACAGAGGAACACCGCTCGCTGGCTTGTCCTGCCTCTAGCTTGGTCACTTACCTTTAGTATATAGAACAGGCCCACTCCCACAGGATGACAGCCCACTATGGTGATATTTTGTTTGTGCTATAACAAATAGAACTTGCCTGAGGGGGCTGGAGAGATGGCTCAGAGGTTAAGAGCATTGCCTGCTCTTCC
>LOEQ01001358.1:176617-189855 GCA_001685075.1 Bramus lutescens
GCAGCAGGGGAAGCCAACCCCAAAGCATTCCTTTACAGTTTCACATCTATACCTGAGGTTCAGGGAATATCACAGAAGAGGGGTAGAAAGATTGCGCAAGCCAGAGGACTGTGAAGTCTGCTGTGAGATTATCTCCTAAGAATGATAGGGAAGCTTCACCTACGCTACCCCAACAATATGGTTGCCCAAACAAGACCTGAACAATGACAGCTCTAGGCATGCTGAGGTAGGAGGGGGACACCTCACAGTGTCCACTCCTAGACAAAGAACAATAAGCAAATAAGGACTTCTGAAAGATGGAGAATTAGTCTCTCGCAGGGATGAGATACCTAATTGGCCACCCATCAACAAACAAACCCCTCAGCTTAAAACCATCTACCCATGAACAGCATCAAACGGACTTAGTATGCTGTATTTACACATTTATGCATATGTGTGCATATGTGTAACAATAATAATAAAGCAAAATAAGCCATGCCTTTGAGAGGGAGTAGGGGGATGGGAGGTATTGAAGGGAGGAAAGAGAAAAGGGGAAGTGATGTGATTATATTTAAATTATTAAAAAAATAACTAACCAGCACAATTATCACATGTATGGTTTTAAAATTCGATTGAACAACTTCAGATCCTGCATTTGCCTTTCAGACTTTATTCCACTCAAAACTATGTGTCTATATGTATACATACGTATATATGTAGCTATAAATAATCTATTGTACCCATTCTATAATAGCCCCGGATCTGTCTGGGTATGTGACTTACTTGTTTCTAGTTGACAATTGCAAAGACGTGTGTCTTAGTTAGGGTTTCTACGGCTGTGACAAAATGCTATGTCCAAGAGCAACTTGTAGAGAAACCAGTTTATTCCAGTTCACAACTCTCAGGTCTCCTTCCATCACTGAGGGAAGCCAGGGCAGGAATTCGAGGCAGGAACCTGGAGGCGCTACCAGGGAAGTATGCTGCTACTGTCTTGCTTCGTTGACTTGCTCAGGCACCTCTTGCTCTTACACCAGCCCAAGGCCATGGGACGTTCCCACGTCCATCACTAATGAAGAAAAAAAAATGTACTGCAGACTTGCCTATGTCCTGATCTTAGAGAGGCATCCTCAGTTGAGATTCCCTCCTTTCTGATGACCTAGCTTGTGTCAAATTGACATAAAAACTACCAGCACAGCTTGTCTGCTTCAACTTCCGTTCGGACACATGTATTGGAGGTTCTCTGGTCATCGCTCAAAAGGGAGGACTGCTGTCTTGCAGGACACATTTATTTTCTTTTTACCAGTGTGTTCCCTGAACTGATTCAGCAAGCTTAGGAGAGGATCCTGGACCTCCACACACTCGTCAGGGGTCAACAGAGGTCAGGCTTAATTATTAGTCAACTCAGAGGCTGTGAAAAGATTTCCTATTCTCTTATTTGTCTTCCATCTTTATCTTGCTACCTCCCCTAATCTCATGGCACATTAATTCAAATGTTTCTCACCACATAAGACAAAACATTCAAAGCAGGTGAAACGTGGAAGGAGAAATTTAGTGGTGGGTAAGCTCCAAATTGGAGACACGAATGTTGAGACACCACATTGGACCAAGTGATTCCATCCTCCATTCTCTCCCACCTTCGGCTTTCGTCTTCAAACTTGTCTTCTCAGGACAGCAAAGTTCCAGAAAGTTCCTGTCCTATAGCCCTGCACACTGTCAGAGACAGGAGATCAGGGTCTCCCCTGAGTTTCCTCACCACATCACTGAAGAACTTGGCCCAGGGGCTCGTGACCTTGGTGGTGTTCCTTTTATAATATGATCATTGGAGTTGCTTTGTGTTCCTCTGACTAAAGCAGTAACAGAGAAAAGGAAACAGGATGTTCATAGCTTTGATAGATTTGTTCTTGGGGATGGACTTCCCCACTCCCTCAAGCCCATTAGAGGACAACTACTCCCACCCCGACAAATTCAGGACTCTAATATTAAGGAAAAATTAGGCTATAATGGTTGTTGGGCAGCCAAGACAAGTGTCAACTACAGTGAGTAAAATCCATTGAGGTGGCAGTAAAGAAGAACACGTGGTTTTAGAGAGATTTTTCCTAACACTATGGAGGTTTTCCACCCAGAGGCTTCATTTTTTCCTGTGAGCCAAGGACCAGGTGCCTTGTTGGAAAACACCCTTCCTGCGCATGCACTCTGCCGCGCAGTTCGGCTTCACTTGGTTCCTGGAAAAGTTCTACAGCTGTATCAAAAAATCAGATCTGGTCTCCAGAGCCTTTTGCAGAGCCAGTTTCAAGTATATTTTACAAGTCACTCCTGCTGCCTTGGGCCACAACCAACTCACAAATTGCTCTCCAGATAACGCCAAAGACCTACACAGCAGCCCCTGGGTCTTCACCATTGGTACCAACTCTCCTAGACGAAGGACACCTACCCACTAAAATCTGGTTGTATCTGATACACCCGAGCCTCACCTGTCCAACCAGGGCAGTTCCCTGATCCAGTCTTTCTGGAAGTTAATGCATAAGACCAGTAATAACATTTTTTTTCTTTTTTACTCCTAGCCACCTGCCTTCTCTTCTCCCTCAAAAACCAGCTGCCTAAGGACTCCAGGATGAGAGCAAACTGGATGCTGCCCCAGTCACACTTCTAGCTGACCATGGACTCCAACTCCCAGCTTCCCCTCCCTCTCCCACACTGCCCCATGCCCGCAGGAAGTAGCCAGACTTGAGCCAACACCCCTATATCCAAGGACTCTGGGATGTTTGGTCAAAAGTGACACCCCTATATACAAAGAGTCTGGGATAAATGGAAGCATCGCCCCAGTCTCTAGCATCCATTCTAGGATGTTTGGTAATAAGTATCACCTCAGCTCCTTGTCATAGCCCTATATCCAAAGAATTTGGAATGTAATATTAAGATGGGAGCATCACTCCAGCCCTCTAACAGCCCTATATCCAAGAAGGAATGATTGGAAGCCTCTGGCCTGGTAGTTGTGCTGGCTTGGATTCCAACTCCTAGCCTACCAAGCACTGACCCCTCCCTGGGGAGGGTCAGGACCACTCCCCTAGGCTATTTAGGCTTGAGCCGGAAAGAACAACACATGGTTTTGTGTGTGTGTGTGTGTGTATTTTCTGTCTTTTACTTGTCATGCTCTTGCAGCCACCTAAGTATGCCATCTAATAAACCCGGGCATTTGATGTGTTTTTAAAAAAAATAATTCCATTAAGACTGAATTCCAGAAACTTCCTTCATTCTGCCCATGAAGCCCTGGTCCCAGATAAGTTCTGACACAGAGTTCTATTGCTCTTATTTTAAGTACAGAGCTCCATGGGACTCTCTCATTCTCTGCTGGCGGAGAGAGGGATGTTTTCTTTTCTTGATTGCTCTGTGCATTTGAATGGACATGTGCAAGAGCAGGCAGGTGTATATGTGTGCATGCATGCATGTGTATCTGTGAATGAGTAGATGCACATGGAGGTACACCTAAAGTATCCCTCAGGCACTAGTCACCTTTCCTTGAGAAGGGGCTTCTCACTGGTCTGGGACTCAACAAGCAGGTTATGCTGACTGGCCAATGGGTCCCAGAGATCCACCCATCTCCGCCTCCCCAGCAATGGGATTACAAGCATGCACCACCATCCCTGGCTTTTTTATAAGCATTCTGGGATAGAATGTAGGCTTAGTGCTTATGAGGCAAGCACTTCGTTAACTAATCTCTCTCTCTCTCTCTCTCTCTCTCTCTCTCTCCAGCCCCTATACTCACTGCTCTCCTCTGAAGAGCTTCTACTTCTTTTCCTGAAACCTTTCCTTTATACCACATCCCCAGTCATCACCAGAAATATAAGGGAATCCCACCTCCATTTAAAGAGAATATAAGGTAATATAATGTTCATTTAATGCTGACTACGAGCACATCATAGTCTCCAAGTTTGCAAAGTAAAAAAAAAAATCTTCTATTCTTGAATATTAGTAAACTCACTATAGATATAAACAACTTGCTATGGAAGCTTTTTTTTTTTGGACAGGGTTTCACTGTGTAACAGTCTTAGCTGTCTTGAAACTCATTTTGAAGACTAGGCTGGCCTCAAATTCACAGATAATCTGCCTGCCTCTTCCTCCCAAGTGCTGGGATTATATTTCCTTTCCATTACTACAACAAAGTATCTCTGCCTACTTTACAAAGAAAGGGGATTTATTGACTTGAAAGATTTTCTTTTCTTTTCAATTTTATTTACTTTTATCTGTTTTTGAGGCAAGGTCTTACTATAAAGCCCTGCTTTCCTAGAACACACTTAGGTAGGCCAGACTGGCATCAAACTCACAGAGATCCACCTATCTTAGCCTCTCAGTTCCTGGGACTACAGCTGTTTGTCACCATACCCAGCAATCAATTTTGAGAGGGCATGTTAAATTTCTGGAGTTGAAGAAACAAGATTGAAGAAACAAAAATTGTTATCCGGGCTGAAGAAATGGTTCATCGGTTAAGTGGGCATACTGCTCTTGTAGAAGAACTAGATTTGATTTCCAGTATCCTTGTCAGACAGATTCCAAACTTCCTGTAACTCCAGCTCTAGGGGACCCAATGCCTCCAGCCTCTGTTGGCACCTTGTATTCACCTGCACATAGTCATGCATAAACACATAAGTTAAAAAAAAATCTAAAAATATATCCTAAAAGATTTCAGAAAGAAATGAGGGGAGGGAAAAGTGAGAGAGGGAGGAGAGAAGGGAGGGAGGAAGGGAGAACAATAGACTTGCTACTGGTTCTTCTATACTCTGAGACCCAAACCAAAGAGCCTTTAAAACTGGGACCAGCAACCAAATGTTTTCCTGGGCACTGACTCATTACTCATCAGTCACATCAGTGATTAAATATTTAAGTACCAAGGAGTCTGTGATTAAATATTAATTCCCAGCCAGTCTTCTATAAAATATTTAAGGACTGGTAAGTCTGAAGCATGTGGCTTTCAGCCCAGAACAGAAAGAACCCATCAAAAGCCGGAGACTGGATGATGGAGCAGATACAGGAGGATGGATTGGTGAGGAAGGAAGTGGGCCAGGCTGAAGCTCACCCAGACGCTCTGACTATCCAACACTGTGTCTATGAGCAGTCACCTGGGGCTTCTCAAGGTAAGTAATCACTAACCTGCGATGAGGAATGGAGACATGAACTTATTAGCATTTGGGCACTGGGAAAGCTGAGACACTGACATCCATGGCCTTGAAGTGGGCCTTGATGTTGTGGGGGTGGGGCTAGAAAGATGGCTCAGCTTGTAAAGTATTTGCTGCACAATCTGGATCACCAATACCGTCATTAAAAATAAAAATTCCAGATGTAAGATCACATGCCTCCCAACACTAGAAGATTCTCTGGAACTTGCTGACTACTCATTTAAGTCAATGGGTAAACTTCAGACCAGCAAGGTACTCTGACTCAAGGATTGAGGTAGAGAAGACATTGAGGAAAGCATCTGAAGTTGACCTCTACCCTCCACATACACGCGCGCGCACGCTCACACACCACATACACACCACATACACACACACACACACACACACACACACACACATACACATGAAATTCATCTTCATTAAGGAATTATTTTCTTGTCAGCATCAGGAACACTGTAGACAGAGTATTTGTCTAGCCCTTGTATCAGGAAGAAATCATATACCCCAGAGTTTGAAATGTTGGGAGATTAATATAGGCAGTTGGCCACAGTACATGAGCTAAAGGAACTGGAAAAGAATGAGAATGAGTGAGACTCAACTGAGTGGTGTCTGTGCACTGGAAGGACAGGAAGGGTGGTGTCTAGAGCTCAGAACATTGCTGTTGCTGCTGAATCCTTCAGGATGGTGTCTCAGGTGGCTCCAGATAAGAGGCATCTTCTCAACCGGAAGGAAGGGCTACTGAGAAGGATGACCCTTCTTCCAACTGCCGCTCTGTTCCTGCTGCTACTGCAGCAACCACAGTCACCTACCTGATGACCATGGTATCTCCTGTTGGAGCAAAGCAGGATCCTCCTGTGGTTTCCTCTCTGAGAGATCTCCTGATGGTGGCTCCTGTTGGCAGAGACAAGCATATTCCTGCTGACTAGATGACCTAATAAATGTAAATTTGTAGACATCTAACTTGTGGTAGTTTGAAAGAAAATGGCCACCAAAGGGAGTGTCATTATTAGGAGGCGTGTCCTTGTTGGATGAAGTGTGTCTCTAGGGGGTGGGGGGACTTTGAGGTCTTTTTTTTCAAACTTCCGTCAGTGTGACAATCAGTCGGCTTCCTGCTGCCTTCGGGTCACAAAACCTGCCTGCACGCCTCCATGCTCCCCATCATGATGATAATGGACTGAACCTCTGAACTGTAAGCCATCACCTCAATGAAATGTTTTCTTTGTAAGAGTTGCCATGGTCATGCTGTCTCTTCACAGCAATAAAAAAAAGTGCTAACTGAGGCATAACTCCAAGGAAATATTTTTAAAAGGAGGATAAAGAGTATACAGTGTTCCTGAGCTAACTGAGGAAGATGGCACCTGCCTCGTGCCTTGCTCCCTGGTCTACTGTGTTGTGAACAGCCTCTTCCCCTACCACCATGGATTGATCTACTCCACATACACTCCTGGCATTATGGACTGAGGCCTGTCAAAATGTGAGCTCCGGATTAACAAAGTGAAGCTGGACTTCCTTCTTTACTCTGTTCTTTTTTGCCATAAGGTAGGACCTTCCTAAATCCAGAACATTTTCTGCAGTCTGGTCTTAAAGTAAGAACAGGAAGCTGCCACATATGTCTTAGTCAACCCTTAAACCAAAAGAACATTTGAGAGATTGGGGAAGATTTTCAGGCTTCGTTTTTTGTTGATAGTTCTCAAATTATCCCAAATTGTTATGGTTATGAGATTTGCAGAAGAAAACTTGGAAAGAAACCAGCCCAGGAGGCTCCCTGGGAAGCTTGAACTTAACAGTGCTCAGAGATCAGAAAGACACCGCAGTCTGTCCACTGGGATTTGTCCAACATGGTTCAGGCTGGACCACCTCAGGCTCCTCTGATCACACAGGAGAACTTGCCCAAGGTAACTCAGGCTCGATCACCACTATCACAGACCCCTCTGGTCACACACAGGGGAAATTGCCCAAGTTGGCTCAGGTTGGACCACCACAGACCCCTCTGATCACACACAAGGGAACTTGCCCAAGTTGGCTAAGGCTGGATCACCACAGACCCCTCTGACAATACTGGAGAATTTGTCCAACCAAGTTGGCCCAGGCTGGACCACCACAGACCCCTCTGATCACACACAAGGGAACTTGCCCAAGTTGGCCCAGGCTGGACCACCACAGACCCCTCTGATCACACACAAGGGAACTTGCCCAAGTTGGCTCAGGTTGGACCACCACAGACCCCTCTGATCACACACAAGGGAACTTGCCCAAGTTGGCTCAGGTTGGACCACCACAGACCCCTCTGGTCATACAGGCCTCCCTAGGTTCTCCCCATGCTCCATGCTTGGCACGTTCATCTTTCAAAATAGATTTATCATTGCTGTTCACTGTTCCTTACGCAACCCTTTCATCTCCTCAGTGAAGAAAAAATATAAAGGGAATAATTCATCTCACATATTTTGGAGTTTGTAAGGCATTTCTAAAATATCCACTTTCTCCATTGATCCCCGAAAGAACCCTATTGACTGAAAAACCAAGGCACTTACTCCGCCTCTGAATGTGTAAGGCATAGCAAAGTGGAACTTGCTCAAGGGCACACAGTGGTATGTTTGCCCTTTAGGAATTACCAGAATGTTCTTGTTGACTTGATCATCAAATAGAAAACTGAATGGTTTGAATCTGTAATGTCCCTATAGACTTGTTCTTTGAACACTTGTTCCCCAGATGATTGCACTATATTGAGGGGCTGTGGAACTTGTAGGAGGTAGGCCTAGCGGGCAGGAGAAGTCATTAGGAGCGGGGCTTTGGAGGTTCCAGCCTGGTCCCTGGTTCCTGCCTCTGTTCTTTTCTTCTCAGTCTACTGTGATGTGGATAGCCTCTTCCTTCCTGCTGCCATGAGCTGAGCTGTTTTGCCATGCATTCCTTGCCATGATGGACTGAAACCATTAATTGAAATAAATTTCCCTCAAGTTGTTTCTGTAGAGTATTATGGTCACGGTGATATAAAAGCACCTATTATGGGGTTATATTCACCATCCATTAAGAATCAGGATCGAGGAAGAGTATCATTGAAATTCAGCAAGAGGCAAATGCAGGAGACAAATGAGGTGGTAGCAAGAGAGAGCGTGAGAGGAAGGCATCAGTCTCTTGGCATGTCAAGTAGAAAAACAGTTCTCGGAGTCCACAGAGGCCTCGTCACCTGTTTCAAGGTCTGACAGGACAAGGATTCTAATTATGACATTTATGAAATCAGGATGTCAGTTCTAGAAGTGACCTCTTGCCCATCATCTATGCACAGTTGGCAACTGACATGGTTTTGGAGGCTGGAGGGCACTGAAAGTTCCCAGTGCCAGGTTTCCGATTATCCACAGTATTTAGCTCCTTACCCCTGTCACTTTGTTCCCCACAGAAAGCTGTCCTTGTATTACCCCTGAGTCTCACAGGTTCCTGCTCTCCCTGTCCCTTTGACACGCCCCCTCCACCCCCATATCAAAACGCGGAGTGCCCTCTTCCTGATCCCTGCTCCGGGGTGACATTCCAGGCAAGCCTCCACCAGGTCGTTTCTCTTTCCCCTGACTGGGGCTTGCTTTATGCTGACTCCACTACAGAGCTTGTTTTGAGACAAGGGGGAAGATGTGCAATCTATTACCCTTATAAACCAGCTCCTTTCTTCCTCTCCCTGCCATTTAAAAGGGCCTTTCTATTTGACTGAACAAGAAAAGGAACTCTAAGAGAGGAATTAACATCGCCCCCATTACATCGTCCAATTAACGCTTGTACCGTCAAAGACTGAGTAGGAAGCCGGGAGCCTCCGTCAATGAGAACTTTTAATCCCTCAGGTAAATGCAAAGTCGCATTGAACACGATCAAAGGGCAGATCTCAATGTATTCTCTCCCCTTCCCTCCTCCATCATGCATGGGACTGTATGTGGCTGCTGGGTTCTGGTTTGAATTAGCTTCAACCTTCCTTTGTGGCCGGTTGGGTGANAGTGCTGGGGGGGGGGCGGTCGCTTAGAGAGACATTTGAACCCTCACACCAAGGCTCTCAGCTCCCTTCCACACAAAGACATCGACACAGACAGGCTGAAGTAATGTCGACCCCACCATCTTCTTTTTCAAAACTCGATTTCCTCCCTGCAGGTACTAGGCCAGGCACCATTATTAACAAAGTAAATTATGCAAATGGCTAATCCCTTCCAGGGCTGGAATTTGGAGGTCAGTTTCCTCATTCTATAGAATGCTGGTGTTCATTGAGATCTGACCCATGAGAAACTGAGGGACAGAATAGGGACTTAAGCTGGGGGCAGGGATGTTTTCTGGTCCCTCCTGCTGGGCCTAAGGCTTCCTTTCACATAGTAGGTGCCCAAAATTTACCTGCGAATGACCGAGTCTAGAAGTACCATTTCTCAAGGGATCTGTCTAAGACCTAGACCCCTTAAAACTTTATAATTGGGTAAGATTTAAAAAGGAAGTAAAAATGTAAAACAGACAAAAAGTAAGAGCGGCATTATAAATGGAAGTCCAGGGTGGGTTAATCTAGAGAAATTCGGACTGGAGTTCATGCCCACGGTCCTATGGATGATTCACAGGACTAAAGAGGACCTTCCTGGCAGCCAGGGAAAAAGAGTAATGTGATCAATAGCACAATCTGTATTGTCCAGAGAACAGTTATTAGCATATATACTTAAAACCAATAATACAATATTAACACATTTAATGGCTAGAGCAACACCAGGAACGTCTATTTAACAGGGGAGTTTCACTCTTTTCATCCTGAGTTCTCTTCCCGGTAATGGCCTCCCAAAATTATACAGAACCAGTATCAAATAAGGATTCCAAGCCCCTGGGATGAGCCTCAATCAAGGTCTACAGAGCAAACTCATCTGTAGAGGTACCATGGACTTTCTGGAAGCTGATGCCATCAATGCATGTCAGGGGGTGTGGCTTAGCGCTCAGGTGCCATGGGAACCTCTATATGCCTGTAACATGTCTGCGGCCTGACCACATTGCTCTAGCTAGACCTGGTTGTCCTGGGAAGCTTTGATTCTGACCCACTATGATCAAGAGAACAGATAGGGAAATGAACCAATCACTGTCCCTCAAGGCCAACAAGACTTGGCATTAATGCCAGGCAACCACAGGGAAGACAGGCCTTGGGTCACCCAATCCCAGTGTATTCTGAACCACTGACTGGCATTGACACCAGCCATTCAATAGTCTTCCTCTCCATTTTTTGGAATTTAGGCACCTGCTCCTTTCCCTGAAAAGCCTTCTCCCCACCAAAGTCATTTACACACTGCATCTGACTTGGTTTAGATCGCATCATAGTAGACAAACTGTTCTGCTTACCCTGTAGATGGGACTCACACATGCTCACCTCTCCCAGCCCTACCCATTATGGCCCTATTGTCCTCATCTTTACTATTAACATTTACATACACTTTACCATAATACATGCTTTTAACAGGAATTAGATAATATATAATATATATTATACATATAAATTATATATAATATATATGGGTCTCACTATATAGCTTTGACTGGCCTAGAACTCATAGAAATTGATTCACTTACCTCTTAAGTACTAAGAGTAAAGGTGTACCACCCACCATACCAAGTCCCCCCATTAAAATACATTAAATATACTTGGGCCTGGTGGGCACAACAAAACTGGAATTCCAGCTCTTTGTGTGACTGAGGCAGGAAGATCACAAGTTGAAGGCCGGCTTGTGCTCCATACTGAGCACAGGCCTGCCTGGACAACTTAGTGAGACATTATCTCAAAAAGCAAAATAGGCTATAATCAGACATCAGCAGTAGAATGTTTGTCCAGCACACACAAGGCTATCGTTTCCTCATAGATGTGTGTGTTTGAGAAACGTACCACACATGGCTTCAGGAATCCACTGAGGGAGTGGACAAAGGAGGTCACTGTACATTTTTCACACCTCAGTCAATCAGGAGCAGAACGGTTATGTTTATGTATTTATAGTCTGTCTTCCTTCTACTGCTCCTACTGCCTAGAGCCTTGGGAATGCCCTGGTATGTTGTAGGTGGGCATGGAATCCTCGTTTAATGGTGGGGGGGAGGACTGGAAATACACATGGAAGATCGGAGAGGAGACTCCTAAGCACATGGGTGGTCAGTTGTCTGGAGGATCAGCTCAAGGTAGCATGGCAGGAGGTAAGCATCAGTGGTCACTGAAGCTGAGAAAGCACTCTGATCTTAATCAGGACAATTAAGGGGACCATATAATTTATCACCCTAAATAGGACACTTTGTGGGTGAAAGGGAAGCTATTAATAATTACACCAGGGCAACAGGCATAAAATAGGACTGTCCCAGGCAAGCTGGAATTTATGGTCACCCTGTGATCATTAACTAAGAGGGAGAGAGACCCTCCTGTGAGGATGTGTGAGCCTGGGAAGTGGGCATTCTATTTGCTAGGTAATATTCAATGGTTTGCCCTGTAGGGGTCTCCAAGATTATATCCCACTAGACAGAAGGGATCTTTCCTGAAAGGGGTGGGCAGGCATCCTAAGTCATCCATCCCAGAAAGAAGCAGACCTCACACTAACAGACTACGGGGCTGTGAGGACAAAGAGGAGGATATGGCTTATCTATCTCAGACCCCACTCTGAGCTGAGAACCCTGCATAGGTACTGAGACAGCAGCCAGCAGGTGGGAAGCTTTAGCAGTAGTGATTAAAGGGGTCTTAGGCCCCAGGTTCCCTCCATACAAGTCTGCACCTGTGTATATCCCCAGTGTCATCTCAGATGTGTGAGTAAGGTCCGTTCTTAGTTCTCTAATGGATGAAAGAAATAGCCATTCATCCATATGGATTGGAACAAGAAAGGGGAGGTGGACAAGGGGAAAAGAGTCAATGTAAAGAGCTTATGTTGGCTGGACTTACCTGTAAGCTTGACATAATCTAGAGTCATTTGGAAACGTGTCTCAATCAGGAATCATAGTCAGGTGGGCCAGCAGATGTCTCTGGGGGACTGTTTTGTGTTTTGATTGTATGAATTGATGTTGAATAGCCCAGCCCACTATGGGGGATACCATGCTATAGGTAGAGGATCCTTGACTGTGTAAATGTAGAAAGGGTGCTTAACAAATGAACAAACAAAAAAGACATGCATGCCTTCAACTTCTCTCTGCTCTTAATGGTAAATGCGATGGAATTAGCTGCTTCAAGTTCCCGCCTAGACGTCCCTACAATGATAGACTTTAACCTAGAATTCCACACCGAGTAACCTCGCCTAAGATGCTTTTTTGCCAGGATTTGTTATTACAGCATTGGAAATGAAGTTGGGACATGCATTCTCAAAGGTAGTTATTAAAAGTATCTCTTAGAACAATGATTTTCAGACATTGAGTACAGGAAAAATAAATTAACTGTTTAGAATGCCAAAGTAAAAGCTGATGAGACCGAAGGCCCTAGGATCCAACTTTCTGCTTCCCTTCTTCTTCTGTGTTCTATTCTCATGAAATGATGCTAACAAATACACTAAATGCTGCTCCCTGGAGCACAGCTCAAGCACAGCTACTCCTACAGAGGGGACTGTCCTGAACACTACTTTCCATGGCAGTATAGGGTAGAGGTGTGGATGCCAGGCTTAGAGGTCACGTGGCACTTTGTTCTGCTCATGTCTTGTTAACCGTCCCATTTCACACTTCAAATCAAAAAGATGGTACCAGTACAACATCAAGAAGAATGACTAGCCAATTCCCACTGACTGAGACCAGAATCTAACAAACAAACTGTGTTTGTTCCGGGATCACCCAATGATCTAACACAGGCCCGAACTCTTGTCTCTTGAGTCCTCTTGCCCTCTCCTGTAGAGCATCCCAAATGTCATATCTGTAAGGTCAAGGTTACTCAGGTCTCCAGGTTGGCTGCCATAGCTCCCATCACTAGTGGGTATTGAGATCTAATGACTGGGGTGAGGCCCAAGAGGCACTTGGGTACAGAATTTAAATGGAGTCACTGTCAAGATGGAGTCATCCATTGTTTGGTCCTTTACTGATGTAGGAGGGTCATCAGTCTATGTGTTACTTTCATTTGTTAATAAAGAAACTGCCTTGGCCCTTTGATAG
>LOEQ01001358.1:207761-220539 GCA_001685075.1 Bramus lutescens
CTCTCTCTCTCTCTCTCTCTCTCTCTCTCTCCTTCCACAAAGCAGGTGTTCAGTGCTATCTACCAGATGGATGGAAGAATGGAAGGATGAATGAATGGACGGATAGACAGATGTCTAACATTACTATTTTCTTCTGCTGAAAGTGAATTATCTCTTCCTCACCCAGCTCTGACCAAACTAGAGCATTTCCCCCTCAGTTGTGCAAATGAGGGGATATTATTGCTATCAGTGATCATTTAGAAATGTAAAGACTAATAGTCACTTGGAGCAGCAAATGCTTCCTCCTTAAGGTACTGCGGGAAGAACATTTGCTAATTTGTATTTGCATTTGAAATTGAAACACAAATTGGCACAAGAACTATTACACATCCCGGCTAATTAATGTTCTAAAAATGAATTATGCAAATCAGCCTCAACAGACCTCAGCAAGCTCTTCCCGTGGATAATAAACGACGTGGAACATGAACCTTGTTGAAGAGTTGATTCTGACCAGGCTGTATAGAGAGGAAGAAGAGTTCCCGAATGGCAGCTCTGTACTCTCTGGGCCTTGGTTTCTATACCTATGAATTAGAATTGGAATTAAATTAGAGTCGTTAAAGAATTAGGATGATGACTGTGGCACACACACAAAAAAAACCCTTGATCTAAAGTCACTGTTTCTAAGCAGCATCCGTGGTGTTACCATTCTAGAATCACCACCTGAGTGCTTCTGGGGGTCTTTGTGGTTTGTCTTCATGATATGTTCCCTCCCTACCTTCTTTGCTCTCGTCTTGCCTCAGACATCCAATTGGACATTGTTTTCCCAAAAGCAGAGGCCCCAAAGCCATGTGTATTTTTGTTTCATGAACCAGGAACCCAGAGAATGGTGTAAACATCTAACTTGGCCACAGACCATTCTGTGGGCCTTGAGAACAGAGCATCGGACCAGCTGGGAGGAGGTCACTGTGACTGATTGGGTAGCAGAGCAGACAGCAAGGGCGCTCCAGCCAGCTGTTTGTGTGGTCTGTGGTAAGGCTCTGATAACTTATCACTGTGACCATGACCACTGGCTAGCTCCTGACTCAGCTGGGAGACAGCCCAGCCTCACAACACCATCTGAACAGTCCAAAAGTGTGGGCTGGGGACACTGCTCCAAGAGGCCTTGGCACCAGAGCCCATAGCAGGCAAGCCTGATGATGATCACTGTCCTAGCAACAATTGGTCTATGGACTTCAAAGAGCCTGAGAAGGGCAATACTGAGTCTTGATTTATCCCTCTCTCTTTCTTCCAACATGTAATCAGAAAACTCCATCCACTCTTCTACACTGATATGAGCTAAATTTCATTAGTAGCTACTGCAGAGTTGGAAACTAAGATCGGCAATGAGGGGGCCTCGAGCCAGGGGCTGCTAAGGAGCAGAAGTTGAATTGGATCTCAAGTCTACCGACTAATGCTGGTGTTGTTCCCACATGTACACAGGCCATGTGCTCCTGAAGTACAATGTTGGATCTGTTTAAATCACCATCCTATAGGACCCAACCATGACAAGTTCAAAAGAGGCCTGGTTCCAAGAAGGACCACAAACTAAGACCACCCAGGCACCACCCAGAAACGAACCATCCAAAGGAAATTCCTAACGTTCCAACCATTGTAGATAGGATCACCTGCCAGCACACACCCATCCCTTTTCACCAGGACACTCCCAGACAATTGTCAGCCAATCAGGGTTAGAAATTCTGAACCCTGAACCTTAGAAATTCCTCACCCCAACCTCAGCTATTATAAAAACTCCCACCCCAACTGAGTTGGGGGCTCTGGTTACACCAATACATTGAACACATGGAGAGTCTGAGTTCATGCTTGAATAAGAATAAAGGCTCTTTGATTTCCCATACAGGACTCAGTTCCCTAGTTGATTTTGGGGTGACTCTGTGATCTGGGCATAACACATCCCTTTCACCTAGTATAATGACTGACCATGGTGGGGATTGATCAGATGGATAGAGTCCCCATCTGTACTGTACAGGGAGCCTACATTTCACTCACCAACATCTTTACACCTCTCAAATATATGCAGAAAAACTTCATCCTGAGTCATTCAATCTGCCACCCTTCCCTGTTCCCATCCCTGGAGGCCAAAGACCACCAGAGACAAAGTCACAACTAAGAAAACCATTGCATTATTGACACAACTCTTGGTGGCCAACCTCAGACCTTGCCCAAGAATCTCACAGTCTATCTCTGACCAGCTCCCTTGATTCTTCAAAGACTAGTCTAAGCCTCACTGGAAGCCCATAGTTCAAGGCCCCACCCTGTTCTGCTACAGGTATCCATCCTACTGATTAAATCAAAAAAAAATTGAAGCCATCAGGATAGACCGTCAATTTTTTTTTCATCTCCAAATACTGTTATGTCTTGTGCCTGGTTAATGCTTCTACACATGATTTTGTCTTTATCCTTTCCTGTCTCCTCTGAAATGCTGACCTAGCATGCACTTGCAAATACACACACACACACACACACAGAGAGAGAGAGAGAGAGAGAGAGAGAGAGAGACTAACTCCTTCCTCAGTTCTCTTTTTCTTTAGTACAGAGTATATGTACATGCCTCTCCAAACAGAACAGCCTCTAACTTCCTTTCTAGGTGAGCCATTCTCTAGTAAGGCTACTGGTTGTGCTCAGTCTCTAATGACAATCCATTCACCCAGGTCACCAGGCACTACTCATTTAGCAAACACAATAGGACACTTTCAGCTCTTATCTCAAGGGACCCTCTACAGTGATTGACTCTCCTCACTTGTCTTGCTGATGTGACAAAGCACTCTAACAAAAGCAGCTTAAGAAAGCCAGGGTTTATTTTGGTTCAAAGTTCTGGGTTAGGACTCATCATGATGTGATGGGGAAGGCATGGTGACAGGAGCTTGAGGCCTTGCTTTGTGTCCACAGTCAGGAAGCAGAGAGAGGTGAATGTTGATACTCAGCTAACTTCCTCCTTTCCAGTCAGCCTGCGAGCCCATTCCATTTTCCGGGTGGATCCTCCCATTTCAGTTAATCTAATCTAGAGAATCCCTCTCAGACGTCCCCAGAAATTTGTTTCCATGGTAATTCTAAATCCCAGCAAGTGAAAACCCAAGATTATCCCTGTTGTCCTTGTAGGAGCCAGCCATAATAAGCTAAATATGAACAGATCACCCAAAGGAAGTTCTTTACTTTCAACCAGTATCACCTGCCAGAGTAGGACTCAGCCATCAATAAGTTTAATGGAGGCCTGAGTNGCCAGCCATAATAAGCTAAATATGAACAGATCACCCAAAGGAAGTTCTTTACTTTCAACCAGTATCACCTGCCAGAGTAGGACTCAGCCATCAATAAGTTTAATGGAGGCCTGAGTCTCAGTAGTTTACCCTGAAGCAGTGCCTGGTTGCAGGAAGGACCATAAACTAAGATTTCCTCAGCATCAACCAGGAACAAACCATCCAAAGGAAATGCCTGAAGTTCCAACTGCTGTAGATAGGATCACCTGCCAGCACACACTCACCAGGTCACCCCTAGACAAATGACAGCCAATCAGGGGTCCTGAACCTCAGAAACCCCTCATCCCCACATTTACTACTATAAAAACCCAACTCTAACTGAGCTGGGGCTCTCCGTTTATTTCTAAACGTTGTACATGCGGAGAGACTGAGTTTGCAAACTTGCATAAAATAAAGGCTTTTTGCTAACATATGGGATCCAGTTTCCTTGTTGGCCTTTGGGGGTCTTCGCGGATTTGGGCATAAAAGTCCTCCTACCCTGTGGTGAACTCTATCTATCCCTAGAGCTTTTTGAGGCCATACCCTCTAGGTCCTTCTGTTAAGATCCAGGCATTATGCTGGCATGCCCTGTCATCTGGCAGGATGTACGCAGGCTGCACCCTGGCCAGCTCAGGGTCCTAGTCTGTACACAGGTACAAAGTTCCCTTAAGAGACAAGCTCTGTCTACTCCCTTCTCTCTTCCTTTCTGCCATTCTCTCTAAGGAGGCAGCTTTCTGCCTCTCTCTCTCTCTGTCTCTGTCTCTCTCTTTCATTCTTTCTTCCCTTCTTATTTCCTTTATCTCAGTAAACCCCACATCCAAACTCTGCCTGTGTGGCACATTTGTCTGTCCCTCATCCACCGCAGACCAGCCACAAAGGTCTCACGTGCGCGGGCGGTCCTCACCCAAAATGGTAGGGTCCTACTCACGCCATAGTATCACCTTCTATGTGCCCCTTCAGTAGAGATATCCCTCTCAGTCTTGTGTCTGAGCAGTGTCTGCTTACTCCAAAAGCTTCTGCCAGATTAGCCTATCCACAGACAGGAGAGCTAACCTTCACATGGATGTCAGCTGCCTGGGAAGCAGTCCCAGCCACATGAGGCCACTGTTAACCTCCACATATCTCAGGTTAAACTCATCCTGCTCTTTATAGGCTGTGTTTTCTGTGTGAACTGGAAACGCCACCAAAGGAAGGACTCTGAAAGCTGTCTTTGACTCTGTACTCGCTGCTCCTTATGTCTAAACTCAAACTGAATAGCACTATTTTTCTCCCTAAGTATGTCTGTCTGTAAGGCCTAACCACTTCTCCCCTTCTTGCCTTACTGCCTTGACTCAAGCCCTCGTCTCTTAATGTCACTGTGACACTTCCCTGCTGGTCCCTGCTTCCAGTGTCTTCCATTATGTTCTCCTTCTACAACAGGCTGCCTCTCTCCCCATTGAAAGCCTTTTGAAGATTCCACCTCAGCTCTGAGACAAACCCAATTTCTCAACCCTTGCACAGAAGCCTGTAACCTGGCCACACTGGATGCTGCAGCAGCTCCTCTTTCTGCCCAGATGCTTTTGCTCCTCATCACTGAGCTGCTTCATAGACACTGAAACCTGCCACCATCTCAGCAGAGAAAATCTTCCTGTGATCTGACTCATCCTCCTGTCCCTCCCATTGCCGGGAAGAATTACTACTCACGCTAAAAACTAGTGCACGGTCATATATACATCATCGAGCTTGGGCATTGAGAAGCTGCTGTTTCCTCTCTGTTCAGTCAAAAATCCGAGGCCAAAAAAAGCCGATTCAGGATCACCCCACTTACTCCCATATTTTACTGATTTGGGAGTAAATAAACAAACATCACCACTCATGAGAGGCTGTCTCAGAGGTCACCTTGCTGGTGACCAAGTGAAATTAGAATCAGGGTCTCCAGGCTTCCAGTCCAGAGTGTTTTCATTACCTCCAATGTCAAATTTTCCAAAAGATCCTCAATTTAAATCAAAGCAAAATTAAAACAAAGAAAGCAGCAACTGATCCATAAAAGAAAGCTAAAACAAATCAGTAAATAACCCCAAAGAAAAGTATAATAAGCAAAATAAAAATAGAGTAACTCACAACCTTGGGGCTTCATTCCAAATTCCTATAAACTGCTAATGAAAAGCCCTTAAATAAAGACCTAGTTTCCACAGAGTTGAGCTGTAAAATAAATGAAAATCTATCACTGTCTTCCTTTGTTTCCCATCCATCCATTCATTCATTCATTCATTCATTCATTCATTCATTCACCAAGCATGCTCTAAACACTTGCACTGTGCCTGATTTCAGTAGACGCTGAAGGATGCTGACACACATTCACTGCCTGGGGAAACTGGTCTTGACCTCACCTGCGCAGCTGGGAGACAAGGCAGAGCACGTGCAACACAGGAGGGTCTAAATATGTGCTCTGTGAACTGGGGTGGGGGGTGGGGTGGGTTGCAGGAGATTGACTGAGAGGGGACCCATTCATATACAGTTGTGCCCATTATCTGTCACCAGACGTGATCAAGAGAGGGGAGAACAGGAAAGGCAATGGTGACTGCTTGTAGCGTTTGCAGCACCTAGGTGAGCTCTGTTCTCTTCCCGCCCAGTTCTGTGATGAAGGGAATGGAATTCTGAAACAAGGGAGCCAAAGGCAGCTCCCAGGAAAGAGGGTGTCACAGCTAAGTTTCTACAAAGTAGAGCCATCCACACTGGCGGAGCTGTAGAGCCGAAGAGATAGGGTGGCAGCGATGAAAAGATCAACTCTTCCCCTGGTCACTCCCCCACTTCTGGGCTAAAGGGGTTTCCCAAGCTCCTGCTGAGGAAGCAAGGCTATTGAAATAAACATCATCTATCCGGGATAACTGCCATTCATCAGCACTCAGGGGCATCACGAGACAATGACAGCACCCAGGAGGCAGTTGTCCCTGCCACAGCTCTGTCAAAGTCAGGCCTATGGAAAACTCAGGGATGGTGGGGAGGATCTGCACCGTACAGGAGGAGCTCTGTATGAATTGTAACACTTCTGATGAGGATTAATTATAATTTATAGTCAGTTCTTCGGAGTTTCATTTTTCTTTTTTGACAAGAATGTCAACTTCAGGGCCAGATACTCTGCTGCATTTTCGTAGATTTTGTTTTGTTATTTTAAATCTGTTCTATCATTTGTTGCCTATGTGACCTTGATAGTGTCATGTGGTCACTAGATGTGGTGGTGCACACCTCTAATCCCTGAACTCAGGAGACTCAAGCAGTAAAATTTCAAGACTAGCCAGTACGAAATTTGTTGGAGATTTTATTAAACATTTTTAAATTAATCAATTTAACTCATTTAAGTATTTTGTCTACATGTTTGTCCGTGTCCTATGTGCATGCCTAGTACCCTCAAAGGCCAGAAGAGGGCATCAGATCTCCTAGGATTGGAGTTAGAGATGGTTGTGAGCCAACATGTAAGGACTGGGAATTGAACCCTGGTTCTCTGGAACAGCAGCCCCTGTTCTTAAACACCAAGCCATCTTTCCAGTCCCTGAAACATGTTTTAATAGAGACTTTATGCACAGGGGTTAGGAGGAAGAGAGGCACCCAGAAAGAATGTAAGGCATGCCCAAAGTGTGAATCTGGGCCCAAGAGAGAACTGTAATTATCTTAGAATTAGCCATGTACATTTTGGTGGCTCTAAAGTCACACCTCAAAAGAGCTGCTAAAAAGGCATTTCCCCCTTCCTCTCTCTTTTGATAGGTGAGATTATCCAGGGTTTCTGGGATGAGATAAAGTAAAACAGGTGCCAATAGGTTGCACAAGGTTTCAAATATGTCCCTGTGTCTGGAGTTCTGGCAAAATTCCTAGGAAATTCCAGGCTTCACAGCTGGGAGAGAAGATTCTAAAGCCGTTGCTAATTGTCCAGAAATTCTAGCTTCTCTGTGGCAAGAGGCTGCAACCAGATTCCAGGATGAAGGGTTCCCTTCCCTTCAAGTTTCTCCCAAGGTGCCTTTGCCTCTCTATCCTACCTCAGAGAGAGACCCCCCTCCCCAGAGTGGAGGTGTTGCCCCCTACTTTAGAGAAGATTTGAAAAATTCTGCTTCAGAGAGTTGTCTTGGGTCTGCAGTTTCCGCAGATGCCAAGGTGGCAAGTTTTGCAGCAGCATACCTTTTTTTTTTAAACTGAGAACACTTTTATTTATTTTTTATTTTATGAGCATTAGTGGTTTGCCTGCATATATGTCCCTGGAACTGGAGTTACAGACAGTTGTGAGCAGCCATGTGGGTGCTTGACCCCCAAGAATTAGTAGGAATGCTGGAGTAATGTGTCAGTCTGGGGGCCTAGTGGACATTAGGCTCGTCTGTGTCAGCTGCTGGCACTGCTGACTTTTCCTGCCAGCCATTGCCTCCTCCAAGCCTGGGGTTGCGTTGCAAGCTGGAACACAGAAATGAACTCATGAGGACAGCTCAGGGTTTTCTTGGTCCAGTAGACAAGACGGTGCAGATACAGATAACTGCACACACTGACAGGCTCCCCAGGGAAAGCTAGTCCCACCAACATAAGATCTCAGAAAAAGGGACATTGGAGTAAACTTTGAAAGAAAAAAAAAAAGTCCAAGCAGGTACAAAGGTAAAAGTGCATTCTCCAGGACAAGAACCGCGTGTGGACAGTACAGAGAGGAGATGAGGCAGGGAGAAGAACAGGGCACTTGGGAGCTGCAAGTGGCTTTAAGTCTGCTGAGAGGGATGAGGCCTGAGCCCGATCCAGCTCAGGAGGACTTGAATTGAACTTTATCCCAAGTGAGTGCAAATAGACAGACTTTGATTCCATACTCAATGCCGGATCTGAGAACGTGGATTAACTTCCCAATTGTAGAGGTTCTGAAAGGATCCTTGAGTCCTTCTGAAGCCATTTAACCCTCCCCAGATTGTAAACTCCTGGGAGATATGTTACAGCTCTGCAGTCATGGCTTCCCTGTGACCTGACAAAAAGGGATAGCATGGCAGGGGAGTGAGGGTTGAAGGGGGCATCAAGTTAAACATGAGAGAAGTCAGTGGGTAGAGGATGATAAACCCTTCCCCACTTGGGTGATGTGTAACCAGGAACTTTCAGGAAAAAAAGCTTCCAAGAAACAAGCGATAAACAAGTGCAGGAGAGGTGGAGGCTGTGCCAGTGACCTCTAAAGGGTCATGAGTCTCTTGGTCCAGCTTTTCCCTCCCTCACTAGCCCACTCTCATTCTTGATCCTAATAAATTATGTCTGTTGGCATCACTGTGTGTCCCTGTGTAACTCCACGTCCTGGGACACTGGGGTCTTTGCAATTCTGGACTCTGACCCACACCTAGAATGGCAGGACTTAATGCCTAAGACCAGCCTTTTCTTCTTTTCTCCATATCAAAGGCCTTGTTGCTTGGCAACCTCTCATCTCAGTGGTCCTCTCACAAATGGGTCCCAGAAAGCACTCATTGACAAATAATAGCGGCTTTGCATCTCTATTCTGTGTTTTCTCATGGAAACATTTTTGTTTTAAGTGCAGGTGATGTCAAGGCTACACCTAATCAGTGGAAGGGCGCCAAGTCTTCCCAATTCCAAGTCAACAGAGCTGTTGAGTTATTGGGGATTGCTGAGACCTGGGTGGCTCTTTGGAAGAAGACACGCTGGGATGCTACAAGGTTGAGAGCCCAAGAAACAAGCCAGAGATGATGCTTTCAGCCCTGGCTCCTGAGCCCGATAAAATTAACCAAAAGATGATCTCCATGGCAACATGAAATTTGTTTCTTAAAGAAGGTTAGAAAGAATGCTTTGGGAAGAAACTCTATGACAGATAGAATATTCTCAGATTACACATAAATGCCATCTATGCCAATAAAATGAAGGGCCAGGCGGCTCAATTATCTGGATAATTGAGGCCTGAACCAGTGATTTGTAAGAGAATAGGAGGTTTTAATCCTGAAGAATGCGATGTGGCAGGTATGGGCCACGATTCAGGGGAAACCCCCACCTGTCTCTGCCTGCAGCTTCCCTAGGCCCAGGCCCTGGAGGAATCCTTAGGAGGATTACCTGGAAATCCTGGCAGTGGGGGAGTTGTTGGAGGAAGCTACCTCCAGGAGGCCTTGTGTCTTGAGTGTTGGGGGCAGGGGAGGTTACATCCCAAACAAGACTTCCCTCATCCCAAAGGAAAGAGCCTCCCCCTTTCTTCCAGCATTCCTTGGAAGCTTAAAGGTACTTTGGCAAGCTGGAACTCATTTTGAGAGGCAACACAGAGGACCTTGAAGGGACATAGAAATACACAAAATATTTATTCTAATACTCAAAGACTTTCTGATTTGTTTTGTTTTTAATTTTGGGGTCTTTTTTTGGGAGGGACAGGGTTTTTTTGTGTAGCTCTTACTGTCCTAGAACTCACTTTGTAAACCAAGCTGGCCTCACACTCCGCCTGCCTCCACCTCCTAAGCGCTGGAATTAAAGGCTAATGGCATGCCCAGGAAGTGCTCTATCTGCATGCACACCTTTATGTCAGAAGGGGGCATCCGATCCCACTACAGATGGTTGTGAGCCACCACATGAGTGCTGGGAATTGAACTCAGGACCTCAGGGAGAGGAGCCAGTGCTCCTAACCACGGAGCCATCTCCCCAGCCCTCCCACCATGAACATTTTTTAAAAATTAATCCCAAATATTCAAGTCAGACATCCTGATGCATACCTATAATCTCTGCACTTGGGAGACGATGGCAGGAGGACTGCCATGAATTCAAGGCCAGCCTGGACTAAATACCAAGCCAGCCTACACCAGAGTGATGCCCTACCAAGGAAAATAAAAAGAAAAGGGGGGTGGGAAGGAAGTTATAAAATTAAAACCTCTAACTCCTATCAAAGCCAGACTGACCTCACAGATGCAGGGGCACCACGGTGACCTAGGCTGTGATTTCTTTCACTGTAAGCCTCTAACAAATTCCAGATGATGGGAAGTGTCCCCTGTCTTTTGTCTTCTCTGTTACATGTTAAAAAAAAAAAAAAAGAAAGAAAAAGAACACTAATGCCAGGAGCTGCAGAAATGGCTCAGTGGTTAAGAGACCTAGTTGCTCTTATAGAAAACCAGAGTTTGTTTCCCAGCACCTAAATTAGGTGGCCTATAATCACTTCTAACTCCAGCTTCAGAGACTGTGTCTTCTGGCCCCCTCAGGCACCTCATACACACACACACACACAAGTATTTCACCATGCTCTCACACACATTCACTTGCACACACACTTAAATATTTTTTAAATGTTTATTTATTATTTATTATGCATACAATATTCTGCCTGTGTGTATGTCTGCAGGCCAGAAGAGGACACCAGAACTCATTTACAGATGGTTGTGAGCCACCATGTGGTTGCCGGGAATTGAACTCAGGACCTTTGGAAGAGCAGGCAACGCTCTTAATCACTGAGCCATCTCTCCAGCCCCCACACTTAAATATTTTTAATCTTTAAAAAATGCTTTATTTTATGCGTACGGGTGTTTTATCTACATTTAAGTCACTACACATGGATGCTTGGTGCCCACACAGGCCAGAAGAGGGCACTGAGGCCCCTGAGACCAGAGTTAACTGTCATGCGGGTACTTGGCATTGAACCTGGGCCCTCTGTTAGAGAAGCCAGGACAACTAACCACTAGGCCTTCTCTGCAGTCCCTAAAAAAGTAAACCTTTAAAAAAAAAAAACTGGCGGCGACGGGAGCGGGGTGGGAACTGGGATTGGTATATAAAATAAGAAAAGATGGTTTGTTTTCTTTTATTTTTAAAACCTTCCTTCCTTCCTTCCTTCCTTCCTTCCTTCCTTCCTTCCTTCGAAAAATTATGTCAGGCTGTGATTGTCAGGGATTTGCAAATGCTAAGTGCCAAGAGGAGCATCAGCTGGACTGGGCTCACCCTGCAAACCTGCATAGCCTGCTTCCCACCTGCAGAGGCTCTGCAAAGGCCTCCAGAGCGGAGCCTCCCTTGTGTTTGTTTTCCTCTTTGCTTGTTATTTATGGAATGAAGGCATCTGTCAGCTAAAGACAAAGATCTGTGGCCCAATTAACTGTTTTCTATTGCCTCTCATTGTAGGACTGTATCTCTGCAGGTGTTTTGTTTTGATGGTAGCATCTGGACATAAAGCCTTAGACCCTATGGCCCTATGGATTCCTGAAAGCTGCCCTAGAGAGCCCTAGGCAGCTCTAGAACCCTATGACCCAGGCTAAACTTTGGAAGCAAACGGGGAACCCAGGCAATGCCACTTTTCAGCTTTAGGAAAAACCTCTTCAGTCGCCTTCATCCTTAATTGTGGAACTATCCGCCACATACTGAATGCTTAAGATTTGCCCCTAACTGTTGGCTGCAGCTTTAGACATTGATTCTTATCAGATTCTCACCATTTTTTTTTTCAGGAGAAAAGAGGGGCACAAAAGATTTATTCCCCACCCCTTAGAGCAAAGAACTTATCCTGAAGGAAAGATTTACTTATTGATTAAGGAACGGCTGCCACAGCCTGAGCTTCCCTCCCCTGAGTTCTGGGAATTATGAGGATCACGCTGTACATGGTAGAGACTGGAGTCAGCAAACGTCCAGAAACTACTGGACTTGGGAGAAGGACAAGTGGTCCTGTGCCCGCCCTCCTTCCGTTCTTGCCCTGTTCTTTCTCTTCTCCCCCTTCTCTTCCTAGTTTTTGTCCCATCACACATTTATTGAAAGCATTCTCAGATGTCTACAGTAGCTTCCTTAGGAAGAGCTTAGTATACAAAACTCACCTGGGTAGGGCAACCTGGCTCCCTGGGATCTTGTCTTTTGTTCCTCCCTGACTCCACCGAAGAAAACACAAAGAGGGGCCGAGATCCTGTATTTCTATTTCCTCTGGAGTTGATTCCATTGTGCTGTTAACAAAAGGAAGAAAACTCCAGCAGCTCAGAGTCATGTCCCCAACCCCCAATCTCACCTGGGCCACTCAGCCATCCTCTAAGGAGTATTACTAGGCCTGTTTTTTTTTAAATATATATAATATTTAATACATAAAAATATGTAATATATGTGTGTGTTCCTTAGTGTTTTGCCTGCATGAACGTATCTGTGAGGTCATCGGAAGCCCTGGAACTGGACAGGTGTGAGCTGTCACGTGGGAATTGAACCTGGGTCCTCTGGAAGGGCAGCCAGTTCTTTGAACCTTCTGAGCCATCTCCCAAGACCCCACTGTGCCTGTTTTTAAGAGCAGGCAGCTCAGTTCCTACAAGCGCCGCGAGTAAGAAACCAAGTAGAAGTCTAGTCCCCCCGTCTTCACTGACCCCACCTCTTCCTCCGCAGCCCAGGGCTTCTCTATACCCGTCTCTATTGATTTTGCAAATGGTGGTTATTAAGATTTCTGGGAAAATGTCCTCATTTCAGAAAAAAAAAATTAGCCAATGACATTTCCACTCATAAACCCTTTCCTCCTGAATGATCCCAGTTCCTTTTCCCACAGCTCAGCGGGAGTGGGGGGTGAGGCAGGCGCTGAGGTCCTGGGCAGCCCC
>LOEQ01001358.1:253390-267667 GCA_001685075.1 Bramus lutescens
GTCTACTAAGGGAGGACAGGTATGTGGGGGGGGGAGGGGGAGGTGTCCCTCATACTAGCAGCCCTGAGCCACCACGGAAGCTTGAAACTGCACCTGAAGAGCAGGTGGAGCTTCTAGGCATGAGCTGCTTACCTGCCACCTTGGCAACCGCCTTGATGCTGGGACAATGCTGAGGAATCCCTGCTTTGTTAGCATGTTGTGGTTTGGGCTTCTGCCTTAGCACAAACCGGCCCCAAGCTGTCTCAGTGAAAAATAAGATACAGGGCTATGAAAAGGCCTCTGTCCAGAGCAGGAGTGAAGTGGGTGCTTCCTCGTTTTCTCTCCTTCTACTCCTCTAAGGAAGAGGCAGTAGCTAGCTGCCTGTGAGGCAGGTGTGCTTGCTCAGCACTTCCTGGACCCTCCTGACCAGTTAGTGAGACCTCTTGGTGGGATCAGCATTGGAAGGTCAGAAACTAAACGGAACCCTCCTCTTTGTCACCCAGATGAGCTTGACAGGACAGGGCAACAAATGTGGGAAGCCAGGCATCCTGGCTCAGGACCCACCCCCTTCCTTGGGTGAGCTGTCTTATACAAACTTGGGAACTGAGCTTGAGAAACCAATCTATAGCCATATATCCAGACCTAGCTCGCTGCCAGCTCAGACTTGATCCTCCACCTGCTGGACCCTTGTTGACTATGGCTGCCCCAACTCTAGAGATGAATGGCCACAGTCCTCGGTTCATATCAGGAGAAACAGTGGAGCCCAAACTCACCTGTCCTGACTCACACCTTCCATCAGGTGAGCCCAGATGCAGGATACACACCTTTTCCAACAACCTCAGGAAAGGATACTCCTTCACTTCCTACGCTCTCAATGATGTGGTCTCCATAGTGCCCACTTCCCTGGGTGGAGGTATTGCCTGGCACATAGCAGTCACTCGCTGGGAGCTCACACACAGGTGCCCCCTTCATACAAAGAAGGACAGGATGGGAGGACTCAGTTCTTTTGACAAACTGTGGGGTTCCAATGTGGCTTCCCCAGGGACCCACGCTGAAGACAATCAGCTGAGACCCACTTCAGAATGCAGAGGATACTAAGGTCAAGGTGAAATGGAACTGGAATCCTGGAGGGACCTTCACTCCCCCTATTCCAATACTGGTGTGAAGTCACCTACTGGGAGGGAGGAGCAGTCAGGCAAAGAGCTTCCTCATAACTCCAAACGGTGGGATGTGGGGAAGGTGAACCAGTGCCCAAAGCAGCTCACCGCAGAGATGCTGTTATGTGATGATGTTCAGCCAGGGCAGGACATAGGGACAAGGAATGGAGGGAGAGGAGAGAGACTCCAATCCTTGGAATCTGTCATCGTCTGTTGTCCCTTCCCTTGGCCAAGTGTCAGGCAGACATAGATTAATAGCAATCAACAATGAAACTTCAGCGTTCTAATGAACTTGGAAGAGTGTGACTTTTATTTTTAACTGACCCAATTTCTCCCTCATATAACATGACTCCTATTGTCTTGGCTGAGAATTATGAGACAGAGAAGAGGGGTGGGAGAGAGAGAGAGAGAGAGAGAGAGAGAGAGAGAGAAGGGGAGGGAGAAATTGGGCCATACTTTCTAGTTCACTAAGGTGATGAACTCCCCACCAAATGTATATTTCCCCTTTCATTTGGCTTTTGCTAAATAACCTTAGAGGAAGTTGTTCCCTTTGGCTACCTTCTGATTCTATCTCCGTGGTTCTCACCCTTCCGAACCCTTTAACACAGTTCCTCATGCTGTGCTGACCCCCAACCATAAAATTATTCTCATTGCTACTTCCTAACTGTAGTTTTGCTACTGTTATGAATCATAATTCAAATATCTGCTATGCAAGATCGTCTTCGGTGACCCCTGCGAAAGGGTCATGATACACAGGTTGAGAACCCCTGTTATTTAAAGAAGCTAAAGGCCAGTAAGTAACCTTACTGAGGCCATATGAAATGTTCTGAGATAAATAAGTTGTTTTGGGAAATATGTCAGTGTTAATGATTATATTTATGTTTTATGTTCGTGGAGCATTGGGGGATTTCAGAAACCACTTGGTTTGGAGTTTCAATGGGTTCCTCTGACTTTTTATAGTTCGTATATGAACTATATTTACACATATATACTTATATTGGGTGGCAGTGTGGAAAGAAGGATAAACAATTATTGACTTAAACTTGTGATGAAGCTGTACTTTAATCTTCTATGCCAATATGACATGGGCTGGGCAGGTATCTCAGCATGTAGATGATGTAAATTTTGCCTCATGTGACATGTTTCCTCGGTTTCTATGAATGACATCTTCCAGGATGATTGTCCGTGTCTTGGTGACAGAGTATAACTTACAGTTTACTGTCCTTGAGAGAAAAAATAATGTCAAAGTAGCCTGGTTTGTTGGCCACGCATTTAAACCCAGCTCTCAAGGCAGAGGCAGGGGCATCTCTGAGGTCGAGGCCAGCCTGGCCTACACAGGGATNCTACACAGGGATTTCCAGGATAGCCAGGGCAACACAGAGAAACCAAGTTTCCATGTCTCAAAATATGAAAAGCATGAAAGGAAGGAAGGAAGAAGGAAGGAAGGAAGGAAGGAAGGAAGGAAGGGAGATAGAGAGAGGGAGAGAGAAGGAATATCAAGTAAATGCCTTAAAAATTCAGTGGTTAGAAAGGCTCTGTCTCCTCCCATAGAGACACTTGCACATCCATGTTTATTGCTGCTCTATTCACAATAGAAAAGAAAATCAGTGGAGAAGCCCAACAACAACAGATAAATGAGTAATGAAGTATACCACATACGCAGAATAAAATTTTATTCAGCTGTTAAGAAAAATGAAATGTGCAGAAACACAGATGGATCTGAAAATCCCCTCAGTAAGGTAACCAAATTCAAAAAGATAAATCGTGCACGTTCTTCCTCATATTCAGAATCCAGCTTCTAAGCTTCATATGTGTGTTTACATGGGTTTGAGCTTGGGCACAGGTTGTGAAATGAGGAAGGGAACCACGAGAGGAAGCAAAGAGGCTTTGGGGAAGATGGGAAGGGAAATTGAATATGTGAGACATGAAAATGGAAAAGAAACTGCTGGGATGGGAAAGGCATAAGGGAGGGGCAGGAGGCCAGGGGAGAGGAGCAGAACAGGGTGAGGAGTGCCATCATGAAACCCATCACTTTGTACATTTGATTTTGGGGATTTTTGAGACAAGGTTTCTCTGTAGCTTTGGAGCCTGTCCAGGAACTCGCTCTGTTGTAGACCAGGCTGACCTCGAACTCACAGAGATCCGCCTGTCTCTGCCTCCCCAGTGCTGGGATTAAAGGCATGCGCCACCACTGCCTGACTGGCATGCTTGTTTTAAAAAATTAAAAAGTCCACTTGGTCACATTTCTTTCACTACCCACTAGTCAGAATTATCCAAGTTTAGTCTCTCCTAAAAAGTGAAACCTGGGTGACATGGAAGGGTGGTATCTATGAGCAAACAGTACGCATGTCACATATGTGTCATGTCAGCTCCTTATTCTGGACCAGTCTACTCAAGCCCTGCCTCCCAAATTGGGTGCCAATGGACCCCCCAGGTCCCCAGCAACCTCTTGGAAGCACTGAGCTTGGCTCACATTTAGGAGAATTGCTAGGCATCTGTGGGACTATTCACAGCTAAGAGTCTTCCTCCCTGTGAGCCACGTTCTTTTCAGTGGCATCCACCCAGAGCAGAAATCAGCACGGAGCAAGCCGAAAGGCAGTGCTGTCTAGTCAGAGCGCAAGATCGACGAAGATGTGCAATGCCCAGCAGGCTCATGGTGCTTGATAGTTGGCAGGATTAAGAGCAAACCAAAGAAAAACAGGGAGGTGTTTCACACCTGGAATCTAAGCCCCCAGAAGACTGAAGCAAAAGGACACTAGGCTAGTGTGAAACCTCACAAAACACAAACAAACAGAAACCTTTAAAAGAAGAAAGCAGCAAAAGTATTCACTCTTTCCGCTTACAGGTTTTCTTTTCCCTTCTTTTTGGTGTTTTGAGACAGGGCTTCTCTGTGTAGCCCTGGCTGTCTTGGAACTACTGACCGATTTTATTATTTCAAATAGCCACTAATTCTTTTTTAGGAACTAAATACTCAGTAAGTTTTTGACTGTAACTACTTAGTGAACAGAACTGCTATTCCTTCCCTGCCTTCTGGCTGAGTTCCAGCCTAAAACAAAACAAAACAAGCAGGAGGTATTACTTGTAGTGTAGACCTACTATGAACCAGTCCTAGTATGGGCCTTTCAGCCTCCTGCTACTTTGTAACACAATAATAATGACTGTCGGGATTGTGGCAGTTTTTCCTTTTTAAATAAATAAAAGAAGCCACAGCTAAAATTCTGGCCCCAAACACTTTTCAGGAACTCATGTCTCTTAGTATGAGTTTGGGATGGGATTGTAGCTGAGTGGAAGAATGTCACACTTCCCTGCCCTGTGAAAAGCCCTGACTTCCGTGATCCCTAGCGCCACAAAAGGACAGGGGGAAAGGAGCTTGTGTTTATTTTCTCTCTCTCTCTCTCTCTTTGAACATGAGCCAACTGTAGTAATTTGCTCCAAATGAAAAGCGTCTAATATAAACTTGCGGAGATGATGCTGTGTGGCTTTCCAGGCTGTGTGGAATGAGCTCTTCAGTGCTTCTCTCTAGGACACTCATACTCAGAACCCAGGCTACCAGGCTGTGATGGAGCCCCAGCTCCTCACATGGGACCCATCTGGTCCATGTGGGAGGAATGGAGACTCTCTCCCAACCAACTGCCAGCATCAACCACCATGCCTGTGACCAAGCCAGCCTTGGAATAATTCTATATACAACCTTTGATTTTAATATATATTATTGTTTTATGTGTATGAGTACTTGGCCTGCATTTATGTATGTGCACCAGGTGTATGCCTAGTGCCCGAAGAGATCTGAGGAGGTATTGGAATCCTGGGACTTGAGTTGCAGACTGTTGTGAGCCACCATGTGACTGCTCAGAATAGAGCCTGGTCTTCTGCAGGAGAAATAATGCTCTTACCCACTGGTCCATCTCTCCAGCTCTCCAACCTTTATTCTTGCAGCAGAATTCCAGGTATCACAAGGCAAACACAGTCTATCCCCTGAGTGTTGGGAGCCAGAGATGGGAGGAAAGGGCATGGGCAGAACCAATCCTAGTGTCTCAGTCGGTGTTATATTGCTGTGAAGAGACACCATGACCATGGCACTCTTATAAAGGAAAACATTCAACTGGGGCTGGCTTACAGTTCAGAGGTTCAGTCTACGGGCATCATGGTGGGGAGCATGGCAGCACACAAGCAGACATGGTGCTGGAGAAGGAGCTGAGACTTCTACATCCAGTTCTGCAGGCAGCAGGAAAGAGGGATACTGGGGCTGGCTTGAACTTTTGAAACCTCAAAGCTCACCCCCAGTTACACCCTTCCTCCAATAAGGCCATACCTCCCAATATCTGTCAAGTAGTATTGCTTCTGACTGACCAATCATTCAAATATAGAGGTCTATGGGGGTCATTCCTAGTCAAAGTCCACCATATGGACTTTGAGTCTTCTATCTGCTATGCATTTACTTTGTAAGCTTAAATAACCCAAACCCCAGTTTTCCCATCTGTTTTCTTTGAGATATTGTAGAGCAAAGAGAGTAGTGTCAAAGGCATGTAAAGACAGCAGGAACTTAGTCCAGTATAATGCATAAGTGATCTCAGACAATTCATCTAACCTTTAGACAGTTGATGAGTGTGGTGGGCTCAAAGAAAATGCCCCCAAAGGGAACGTCACTATTAGGAGGTGTGACCTTGTTGGAGGAAGTGAGTTACCATGGAGGTGGGCTTTGAGGTCTCACATAAGCTCAGGCTTCACTCAGTGTGATACTCAGAACGCTCCCTGATGCCTGCAAGATATAGGACTCTCAGCGACCTCTCCAGTACCATGTTTGCCTTCCTGTCACGGTGACCCACCATGAGGATAATGGACTGAACCTCTAAACTGTGAGTGAGCCATTCCAATGAAATGTTTTCCTTTATAAGAGCTGCCATGGTCATGGTGTCTCTTCACAGGAACAGAAACCCTAACTAAGACAATGACTTTGAACACCTTCTTTTGCAAGGCCCAGCAAGAATGTCAGTCCCTAGAAAGGGACCAGAAGATGATAGACCCACCCATCGCAGCTGCCTGGACCACCCATCTCCTACTCTGCCCTCCCTTTGGTATACTCCACAGGAAGCTTTAGGAAGATGCAGAGGTCTATGGGTTTGTGCTAGGCCCGGCTAGGCGTGTAAAAAGTGTGTCCACATGATAACTCCCCTCTCAGTCTCTGGCTTCTACCAATGTGGCTTTCAGATACAATCCAGTAACTTACAGCGTTTGGTTCTGGAAGCAAAGGGCTATAACTACATCCTACATCCCTGGTGGAAGCCTATCCTCTTCCCTCAGGGGCCTGCCCTCACACCACACCAACAGAAGCTGGGGAGGAAGATCCAATTATTCCACAGAGATTTAGCTACCCTATTGCCAAAACTCAGCGTTAATTCCCAGAAAGCATTCAGGCCCTGGGGTGGGGGTAGTTGATGGAGGGAGGCAGGAGGGGCTGGCTGTGTAACTGGGTGAGAGTCAGCCTCTTTTCAGTCTGACCTACTTTAATGAAATCAGGTCATCTCTGAGCTCTTCATTACCCTCAGACTAAACAGGACCCAACAGAGCAGGAATGTCCCCGAACTTTTTGAATCCTGCTCATTCGAATTGTGACATTTGGATATTGGGTCTTAATGTGGGCTGACTTTGTGACCTGACCCCTTGCAAAGGTAGTAAACAGTCCAGGCTGAAGGCAGGGAGGTAAACAGAGGACCCGGTTTTCAAAGCGTAGGCACACAAAGGTTAGGCAAACACCGCAGGTCCCCAGCCTGCATCCTCAGGGATATCCGGAGACAAAAGGGGATTCTGGTGTCTGTGACCATCGCGGCTGATGGATGGATGGAGTCTACCTATTATCTGCTGCCTTCTCAGACCAAACTTGCTGTTTCAGCAGATCTTGGAGGCAGGAGGCGGGGTTGGAGGGAAATGAAATTGTCAGTTTAGGAATGGCAGAGGATTCAAGGGCAAATTGCTCTCCAGCTACAATTGCAGAGGACAGGAACAGTTACCTCTCTTGAGACTGTCCTTGCACTGATGACGGCTTTATTTAACTCAGTGCCCAATGTGCATTGTCTGAAAGCCAAAGCCTGTGGCCTGGGGCGGGGTGGGAGCTGGGGCGTGGGGGCAGGGTGGGGGCAGGGTCGGGTGCTGGAAGCAATCCTCCTTCTCTCTGGTGAATTAATAGTTACAGAAGTAAAGGACGGTGTTAGTGTCCAGCTCCTGGGAGAGCCACAAACTAACATCTTCAGAAAGTGCAGCATTCTCTATGAAGAAAATGTATAACAGACTTTAGCATGGAGATTGCCCAAGGACTGTGTTGCTGGGAAGTGAGCTGCTTGCTGGTAATCTCTCTCTCTCTCTCTCTCTCTCTCTCTCTCCTTCCCTCCCTCCCTCCCTCCTTTCTTTCTTCTTCTTCCCTCTCCCCGTTTCTTCTTTTTTTGTTGTTGTTGTTTGTATGCTTTCTGTTTTTTTGAGACAGGGTTTCACTGTGCTGCAATCCTGGAGAGTGGCTCTTAAATTCACAGACACCCTCTTGCTTCAACTGCAAAAGCACTGAGAAAGAAGATAAGCTTGAGCCACCATGCCCAGGTGGTTAGTTGATTTGGAGGGGGGGGGGTGCAAAAGTGCAGCCACAGTGGAACAGAGACTTGGGCAGAAAAGACTCTTTGCCATTCCACCAAGCCCATGCCATCCTCAGCAAAACAACATTTTTTGCTAAGTCCCAAGACCTGGATCAGATGTGACTGGTGACTACACACAGGTAGATCAGATGTGACGGGACTACACACAGGTGGATCTGGAAAAAGGCAAGAATGACTGTGGGTGACGTGAGCAAGGAGCATCTTTTCTTTGTTATGTCACCCAGGTTGCCCTTGAATTTATAGCAACCCCCCTGCCTCAGCTTCCCAAGCTCTGAGATTATATACGTGAGCCGCAACACCTGGTTTAGGTTTCTGTTGCTCTGAACCACAGACTGGGTAAGTTACCTAAGGCATTGCACGGGCTCAGAGTTCAAGAGGTAAAAGGTCAAAGGTCTCATCTGACATTCTTGCTGACAGGGGACTACACGGCAAGTGGCAAGTATAGATGTATACATGTACTCACATGTATGAGTGTCTGGTTCTCTTGTCNNNAAAAAAAAAAAAAAAGTCACCAGGATTCAGGCAGGGGGGAACCAACTTTAAGGACTTTAGTTAACCATAATTTCCAAGAAAGCCTCCAGTCTACATAACTTAAATGTTCATCCTAATACCTCATGATAGGAATTAAATCCCAACACTTAAAATCTGAAGGGGACTTGAACACTGTCCAACCCACACCACTTTTCTTAAGATTTTGTCTCTCCCTGTTTGTGGTGAGGCATCTCTACTGCAGGCTCCAGGGGTTTCCAAGAACAGTTCTCATTTTAATGAACCCAAAAGCTATTTTTTGGTTGGTTTATTTGTTTGCAACAGGGTCTCACTATGTAGCTCTGACTGTCCTGGAACCCACTTTATAGATCAAACTGGCCTCACCTTTGCAGAGATCCACCTGCCTCTGCCTCCTGAGTACTAGGACTAAGGGTGTGTGTCACCACACACAGCTGCTTCTTGTACTGTTTCCCTGCTCATCTGAGTGAGTCTCTTGCTCACCCGACTGAGTCCTTTACTCTTTTTCAGAGCAGTTTGGCCCCCACACAAGCCTCTCCTGACCTCTGTCTGAGGCATCCTCTGCTGACTTTGGCCTCCTTAATCTGGTTCCCAGCCAACCAGCTCACTCTCTATCCAGGCATGAGATACAGCATTAGCCCTGCGCCTTTTGTTTTCCTTCAAGCTTAGTAAGCATGGCTAAACAGAGCTAACTCCTTTCCCAAGGCTGAGGGGACTACAAGCTGGGCAATTGTGGTCTTCCAGAGCCAAGGAAATAACAGGTGGGAGTCTAGGTTGGTGCCTGGCCTGATATCCTGACTTTACAGAAGGAAGCAGAAGCCAGCCCCCAGGGTGAGAGCAATGACTGGCATTCTGACTATCCAACCGAAAAGTGGAGAATGCAGTTTCCTGTCTTGCTGGTGTTCGACCTTCTACAGTGAGCAGTTTCGCCTGTGCTGGGGAGGAGCAGGTTATAGACTTGTAATTCCAGAAAGGTGATTGATTATCTAATGTGCATCTTAATTTATTGGAACTTCAGTGAGTTCAACAGCATAGAGATCGAAGCCTAAGTGAGCATTAAAGCCCAGAGAACCAGAAAAGCAACCATGTAAATGAAAATCTCTGACAGTTTCTTCCAGTGACTCTAACATACTCATAGGTTTTTTTCCCCTCTTTTTGGCATGTGTGTGTGTTGTATGTGTATATGTGTGCTTGTATGTGTATATGCCTCTGTGTGCAGATACACATGCCCATATAAACAGGTATGAGGTCAAAAAGTTTATCAAGAATGTCTTCCTCTATCACTCACCATTTTATTTTATTATTATTTTTCTAATGATTTCCTTTTATTTTATTTTATTTTATTTTTACCTTGCACGTTTCTCTGTGTGAGGGTCCGGATTCCCCAGAACTGGAGTCACAGACAGTTGTGAGCTACCATGTGCGTACTGGGAAGTGAACCCGGGTTCTTTGGAAGAGCAGTTAGTGCTCTTAAACGCTGAGCCATCTCCCCAGCCCCATATCTTTTTTTAATTTTCATTTTCATTTTGGTAGTTACAAGAGTCTTACCAAATCTGGAGCTCTCCTTTTCAGCTGGATTGGCGAGCCAGCAAGCCTGCTCTCTATTGGCCCTTACAGCTGGGGTGATAGCTGTGTGCTACTGTGCCCAGCTTTTACACAGATGTTTGGAGTCTGCACTCAGGTTCTCATGCTTGCACACCAAGTACACATCACCCACTGAGCCATCTCTCCAGCCATGGATTGGTGTTTGGTTAATAAAAGCTTATGTGATATCATATGTAGAGGGAAATGACAAGGACAGCCCAGGGGAAATTCAAGGCCCTGGTGTAGGAGGTCCTTCTGTCTATATGTTGCTTTCATTGGCTGAATAAAGAAACTGCCTTGGCCTTTTGATAGGGCAGCATTTAGGTAGGCGGAGTAGACAGAACTGAATTCTGGGACGAAGAAGGGCAGAGAGAGAGCCACCATGGAGCTGCTAGGTCAGACATGCTAGATCTTTCCCAGTAAGCCATGGCCCCATGGTGGCATACAGATTATTAGAAACGGGTTAAATCAAGATGTGAGCGTCAGCCAATAAGAGGCTAGAAATAATGGGCCAGGCAGTATTTAAATGAATACAGTTTCTGTGTGATTATTCAGGTGTAAGCTAGCTGGACGGCCAGGACAAAAAGCAAGGCCTGCATTCCCTACAACAGGGCGTAGAATCTGAAAGGCAGTGGACTTGCTGATCTCTTCAGGCCTAGAAAGGTGAAATGACCTGTCAGCTATGGTAAGAGACAGAAATAATCTTAGGCTCTCTTTAGTATCTCCAATCGCCAGTCATTGGCCTGCCTCTGTATCTGACCCAATTACCTTTTGATTGCCAGGTGAAATCTTTGGACTATATTCTTAGCTTTCTTTAATCCCAAACCTATGAATGTCACTAGATAATATCACAAACTTACAACAGAAATGACCCTGCTTAGAGGTACCTCCCCTACCTAACATCTCCATCAATTTATTCGACAAGAATATTGATTGATTACTTTCCTTTGTTCTGGGACTATAAAAAGCTCGAGTAACTGTTCCCACATGGGAACATGCCACTTGCATCAACCTGAATCTATGTTGCTGGGCCATGATCACTCAGATTTGCCTAAAAATAAACTGTCTGAACAATAAATTATTATCCCCTTTGGAGGGTGAGTTAGCTGTATTTTGCCTGGATGGTTTTCGGGAGGTCTTGTTCTTGAGTGATAGTCACTTGCCTTTATTTTGGGTGCCTGCTTTGCAAGGATGCCGCAACACGCAACCGGCAATTGTCATTGTCACTATTCTGAAGTGCCTGCTAAGTGTCCCTCTACTAGAATTGCAACCAATTTTCAGGATGATAAGCTGAAAAGGCACAGTACTGCGATGAGAAGAAGACATGCTGCCTTGGAATTAGAAAGAAATGCCAGATTGCTTTACTAAGTCGCTTTCCAGAAAGTCCTGTTCCTCTCTGGAAAGGATCCTCCTCAGCTGTCAAGCTGGGGGAGGAACTGGAGGGTGGAGATGCTGGTATCAGTAATTATGGTTCAGAGACATTTCAAAGCTAAACATCACAGCGTCAGGTCACCAAAGACATCTCCGCTCTGTTCCTCTGCAAATTACTCCTCTGAATAAACAAAACCACTAAAATAGAAAGCTGCAATGGAAAGACCAAGAAAATAAAGTTACAGAGCAATCTGAATTACACATATTTTAAATGTTGAAGAGTTAGAATATAGTAGAGAATAGATAAAATGTTGAGATCAATCTAGTCTACTCAGAACCAGACTGCTGGTAAATTTTAGAAAGAGAAATCAGAAGAAATTAACAAATCAGGAGCTATTTGGCATGACAGATTCAGGAAAGGAACTGGGTGTGGCGGAGCCTGCCTATAATCTCCATGAATTCACTTGAGAGTAGGGGCAGGAAGATCCGCAGTTCAGGATGAGCTTTAGCTACAGAGCAAGTCTGAGGCTATCTTGGGCTTCCTTAGACCCTGATACCGCAAAAGGGGGAGGCAGTAGGATGGCTCAGTGGGTAAAGTTCTTGCTGTTCAATCCCCAGGAAGTGCTCAAAGGAAGAAGAGGAGAATCAACTTCCAAGTTGTCCTTTGACCTAAACACGAGTGTCATAGCAACACACACAGAGAGAGTAACCAATAATAGCATTTTAGAAATATTTGGAGAAGATTTAGAAGGACATGACGCTTAGCATATCACCTCACAACAAGATTTCCAGCACTTCGGAAGATGTCATACAGGGCCAGTTTTCCAAGAAGAAGACGAAAAATCTTCAAAGGGTAGAGGCTCAGAATGACTCCATGGCAGAAGAGAACAAAGGAACAGGGCCTTCAAGATTCTGACAGTATTTTGTTTTGCTGTTTGTTGGTTGGTTTTGAGACTAGGCCTCACAATGCCCGCCTGGATAGCCTGGAACTTTGAATGTAGACCAGGCTGACCTCAAATTCAGAGAGATCCACGTGCCTCTGCATCCAAAGTGCTAGGATGGAAAGGGTAGACCACCATGCCCAGCTCTGAAATTGACTTTTAGCATAGATCTCTGCATCCAACTGCATTAGCTAAATACAGATGTGAAGACAGAATGGAAGGCATTTTAGTGATGCGAAAACTGAAAAGTTTTGCTCCTGTGCACTGTTTCTAAGGACACTCTATCGCCACCAAGATAGAAACGTGTAAAGTAAACAAAACGCAGAAAAACCAGTCTGATATGTTGAGACTACCATAACAAAATTCCTCAGAAGGGGTAATAATGTATAAACAACAGAAACTTGGCCACTTTTATAGGACCCAAGATGGCCAGGATCAAGGCATCAGCAGATGCAGAATCTGCTGAGGCCCTGTTCCTTATAGAGTTCTCACCGGGCTCACAAACCCTAAGGCTTCTTTTAGAAGAATACATCTGTGGGGCCTAAGCATTTCCCAAGGGCCTACCTTTCAGCTCTATTGCATTGGAGATGAGGTCTCCACAAGTGATACAGAAAGGACACCAGGATAAGCTATGAGAGGCATCCTTCTGGCTTATGCGTCCACTCAGGGTTGGTTATGGCTCTGCTCCATTGTGACTTTATCACAAGACTGACTGATTGTAACACATCTGAAAAATGGGTGGTCATACTGACTGGGAATGAAAGAGATCTTGGCCAACCTTACTCTGACCCTAAATATCTCTTCTTAGAAGACACATACATACACACACACACAAGCACACACACACACACACACTATACACAATAATCCCTCTCAAATTTCATCAGACAAAGAACAGTAAAAGAGCTAAGCCAAGTGTCAGTGAGCTAAATCTTCAAAAAGAGGGGATACATTTGAATGCAGAGTTTACTACACCCTAGTAAGACAGCTGTTTATCAGAGTGGAAAGCGGTCTTGGCTGGAGCAGACGATGAGGCACTGAGGGAGAGAATTTCATGGGGAAGAAGGACACTGTCCAATTTTCTGCTTTGTAGAAACTCTCCAAAATAAATGACTAACAAACTTTAAAGATAGAAAAAAAATAAGTAACTAACATAAACCCATACAAAGAAGAGGAAGGTAATAAAATAATCAACCCCAGAGGAAGCCAAAGGAAACTGGATACAAAAGAGAAGTCATTCTGCATAGCTCAGACGGACTGCAGGACCTCTGAAGGGCTCTGTTCCTGATCGCATCCATCCCCAGCCTAGAAAATGCTTTCTTTTTTTTTTCACTTGTTTGCTTGTTTTTTGAGACAGGGTTTCTCCATGTAGCCCTGGCTGTCCCAGAATTTGCTTTGTAGACCAGACTGGTCTCAAATCAGAGATCTTCCTGCCTCTGCCTCCCTGAGATTAATGGCGTATGCCACCATCACCTGACCCTCAAAGTGCTTTTAATACAGAACTTGTCTCTTTGCTGAGCAAGATTTTCAGGACAAAATGAAAATACTATCCGTTTAACTTCGGACTGTAGAATAATTCTACTGGGAGGATGAAAAGAGAAGAAATCACAGGCTCTGGTTGTAAGAATTTATCTGTCTCTTTACTAATTTCTTTTGTTACTGGGAGGGGGTCACAGTGAGGTCAGAAGACAACTTTGGGTCCAGGGATTCAACTCAGGTCATGATCCTCGACATAAGCGCTTCTACCCATTGAGCCCCCTCACTGGACTTTAGTTATAAGAAATTTAGATTTGCAGGTCTCCAAGCAATGTACAGTTTATATATTCCTTCCCAGCATGCGATTGTGTAAAACTTCTTCAGGATGATGCCCATCAATAATCAATAACGTGTGTCAACCAGTCCAAAGTACGCCAGCAGTCAATACCCGCACTAGTCAATTTTAAAATTACAATGTGAATAAATAAACAAATATATATAAATAAGTAAAAGGACAGACCTCAGGCACAGGTGACCAGAGGCAGGAGAATAAATGATGTAGGAGGGTCATCTGTCTATGTGTTACTTTCATTGGTTAATAAAGAAACTGCCTTGGCCCCT
>LOEQ01001358.1:267693-281467 GCA_001685075.1 Bramus lutescens
AATACAATCTGTGTGTTGTTATTTCGGGGTATAAGTAAAGCTAGCCGTGCGGGAGCTGGGCCAGACAAAAAGCAGGGCCCGTGCTCCCTCATTACTACAAATAAAAAAGCCTAAGTTCTGATTATGTTACAGAGTGACTTCCAGGTCAACTCTTGCAACTTAATCAGACTCTTTCTCTAGATATGAATTCTAGAAAGACAAGGGTCCAGGAAGAACTGCAGATGCCATGCAAGGAAAGAATATTTCACGTAGCAACACAACACACACACACAAAATATAGAGATAAATATGGCCAGGAATGGGGTGTACATGAGCGATCACAACACTTGGGAACAGAAGGAATGTGACTGACATCTTGGACAACCTGGATATATTAGCTCCTCTTCTGCTGCTGTGACCAAAGGTAACTCAGAGATGAAATCACTTGCTTTGGCCCGAGGGATGATGTCATTTTGATGGACCAGTATGGCAGTATACAATAGGAACAGGAAGCTGAGAGATCACCTCTCAGCAGCAAAGAGGAAGCAGGGAGAGTGAATGGGAAATGGGACAGGTCTGTAAACTCTATCCCAACCCTAGTGATGGACTTCCTCCAGCGAGACTCCACACGCTAACAGTTAAAGGGCTTCCTGAAGCAGAACCACCAACTCAAGTGTGAGCCTAGGGGAGGCAGTTCTCATTCTAAACACCGTATCAGGCTACACAGTGACACCTCATCTCAAAACAAAATTATCACAAAGCATCACACGGAAAAATGGCTATCATTTATATCACAAGTAACTTAACTACTACAATGGATTGCCTTCAGAGAGTGAGAGTGAGCAACAGAGCGGAGAATTATTTTTGTTGATAATGATGTTGAGACAATTAGCATTTTACTTTCCCAAGAAATCCAAACAAAATCCCATGTGTTTATCCACACATATATGGCATGCTACCTGTGACTTGCTTCTGAAGTCATCAGCATGTAAGCATAAATAAGTATGGGATACGTGTCTTTAAATGATTCATCTCTGAGGCTTCCAGACATCAAAAACCAGGCCTGGTATTACAACCACCCTGGCAGTAATGCAATCTTTCTTTGATGACTGGGAAGGCATTTGGAGGACTTGGCCTGGGCCCAAGGTCACCTAGCTCAACATCCTCCTTATTCTTTCCTAATTTGTTAGTCTCGTTAGAACCGTTAGAACCGAGTCGATGTTGGTCACTCTAAAAATCCCAAAGACTGCTTTCTCATTGGTCAAAGCAAAAAAAAAAAAATGCCTTCATTCTTCAGCTGCTGAAAAACACAAGGAAGAGCTTTGGCTCCTTCAGAGAGGTTTGTGTTGCCTGGAGAAATGAGGCTTGGTCCTCATATCCTTAGGGGTGGAGAGGTCCAACCTAGGAACATGCTTTAAGGGAGCCAGAGACTTCAGATCTCTGTGTGGTGAGTTGAGATAAGCTCTCAGAGCCACACAGGTTTTTTAAAGCTGCATTCCTTTAAAAGACTTTAAGCCTATTACATATGGCTTTAAAGGATTTTTCTTTGAAAAAAAATACAGCCAAACTTTTAAACTAAAAACAAGCATGTATATGCTTTTATATATATGCATACATACACATACATATATATGCTTGAATTATAAAAACAGCTACCACACAAAAAACACATTGGTGGTTTGAATGAAAAGGGTCTCCATAAGCTCATAGGGGATGGCACTATTAGGAGGTGTGGCCACGTTGGAGGAAGGATGTCACTCTGGGGGCGGGCTTTGAGGTCTCAGGTATGCTCAAGTCACACCCAGTATGGCAATAAAAGTCCTGCTGCCTTCAGATCAAGATGTAGAACTCTCAGCTCCTTCTCCAGCACCATGTCTGTCTGTGGGCCCTAATGCTTCTAGCCATGATGATAAATGGGCTAAAGCTCTGAACTGTAAACCAGCCTCAATGAAATGTTCTCCCTTATAAGAGTCACAGCAATAGAAACCCTAAGATAAACACATACAAATAAATAAATTAACAAAAGCTCATGGTCCTAGGGTGACACTATTAGGAAGTGATGGAACCTTCGGGGATAGGGATCTGGAGGAGGACCTTAGGTCATTTGAGGAAAGTCCCCAAGGAAGATACAGGATGCTGATTTCCTCCCCATCTCTTTGCTTTGTGACTTGTGATGGGAACAAGAGCACTGAGCCAGTGCATCTACCACAGTGTGTGGCCTCACCACAGGCATTCCAATGCTGTGAGACAGCATTAACCACTTCTCTTGATAAAATAACTACCCCAAGCGTTTGTTAGAGTGAAGCTGACTACCACACTGTCCATCTCTAAATGATGAGGATGGTCAATCCCTCTCCAGTGTGCCATCCAGGTATGGAGCTATGGCACCAATAACTGCAGCAGCTTATGGGGTTGCAGGGTGTGACTGCATCATGAGAACCTGTCAAAAAGCGAACAGAGAAAAAGCTTGAGCAGCTAACGGGGGCCTGAAGAGCCAACTGTTCGCTGAAGCAAAAGGTTTGAAAGTTCAAGGCTTATGTGCGTTACAGCATGAGCACCAGGCCAGTCTGCACAACCTGGTGAGACTATGACTCAAAGCAAAAGGCAAAAGGAACGCAGGGGACATAGATCAGTGGGAGGGCACTTGCCTGGCATGCCCAAGGACCCAAGTTCAAACCCTATACCACACAAAAGTAATAAATACATAAACACATACATTCAAAAATGAAGGAAAGGAGCCAAGTGGTGGTGCACACCTTTGATCCTAGCACTCGGGACACAGAGGCAGGCAGATCTCTGAATTCAAGACCGCCATGGTCTACAGATCGAATTCCTGTACAATCAGGGCCATACAGAGAAATGCTGTTTCAAAAATAAATAAAGGAATGGATGGGAAAGGAAGGTGATGTCACCTAAATAATCACTTGTTATTGTAGACAGATTACTAGATGAAGCAGGCAGAGGACCTTGAAATTAGCCCTGCTTTATTAAGCAGTCAACTTAGCGCTTCGCAAATCCATTTGCCTCTGCTGTTTTTCACATGAAGTGGAGCCTCTGAACGAGGAAAGTGCACGGTTGCATAATCTCTAAAGGCACTATGTATTGTGTTTTATGTTGGTTTTTCTTTCGTTTCTGTTTTTATGATATAGCATCTCTCTACGCAGCCTTAGCTGACCTGGACCTCACTATGTAGACCATCCTCTAAACTGACAGAACTCCACCTGCCTCTGCCTCTGCGTGCAGGGATCACAGGAATGTACCACCAGACCCCACTGGTTTCTGAAGTAGCACAGACTGTGGTATAATCCAGCTTTTCTCCTTCTTGCCTTGGATCAGCAGACTCAAGACCAAAGGTGGTCTTACCATGGGGTCACTAGTTCATTCCAAAGGCTTATTATGTCTGATATTTCACTAGTACACAGGAGATTCAAATACCTCTTTGGATTTTTATGTCTCCCTCCCCCATCCTTCTTCTTTATTTTCCTTTTTTGCCAATTTTTAGAGAATGTTTCATTATGTGGTCCAGGAAAATTTAGGATGTGAGGCCTACTGAAACCAGGAGGTCATGGGGCACCTGTCCTTGAGGACTGCACCTTGCCCTGAGTGCTCTCTTCCCTTTTCTTCCCTGTCCACTTTGAAGAAGGTATAATCTACCTCCTGCTGACACCAACATGATGTTTTGCCATGGGTCTAGAAGCAATAGGGAGAAGGGCTACGAACTACATCCTCTGACACCAGCCAAAATAACCAATTCTTCCATTATGTAGTTTCTCTTATGTACTTGTCCCATCAGCAGAGAAAGTAAGACATCCTTGAATTCTGATTCTGCACTATCCTGTTTTGGTTGCTCTTCATCTAGAAGCAGCACACATCATTTTCCCCTGGATGGCCATAAATGGTCCACGTAAGAAGAACCAACATTCAATAAGGTACCATCTTACCCAGTGTTGAGGACCAGCCTCGACAAAAATACCTCTTGCCAGGGTAGAGGCGTGGGGATTTAGAAATATAGTAAAGAATATGAAGATGTGAATGAAAATAATAAAATGGAGAAACATATAAGATAGTATCAGGAGGGAGTTCCAGTGAGTACTGAAATTTGCCCATGTTTAATTTTCAACTGCTTAAAATACCCCTGACCCTAAAAGGTAGGACTAAGACAAAAAAAAAAAACCTACATTAACAAGATTACAAAGAAATGAACATTCCAATTGAAGGTCGTGGACTACATTCATAGTTAAATGTTCTTTTGCTAGAACAAAACAAGTCAAGTTTACACCCTGGACCAAAACATTCTGTAGGCAAACCACTCCCTGGGTAGAATCCAAAGTTATCTCCTTAAGGGAACTGGAACTTAGTTGGATCCTTAGACTTTTGTTTGAGGTAGAAACAGATGGACTTCCCTGTTCCTGGAATACAAGGGCTGGCTATTAGCCACACCTGTTGGCAACAACCTTGACAGAGCAGAACTCTCTGGTCTACAGTCTTGGTGGGGCCTTTGTTTGAAGGAACTAGAGGTAAGTTCCAACCAACTCTCTGACTTTTGGTCAAGGGGAAGTAGGCTCATATTTTCAGGCCTCCACACCCCAAGAAGCAGGGATGGATCCTAGTTCCTCTTCAGTGAAAGTGGGTTGTCCCAAGTCTGGCTTTCCAAGGCGTCTTCTCATCAAGTTGGGGCACTAGGATTGGTTTCCTCTAGATACACCAAGGCCAGAGAGAGCTCCTCTAGGGGTGGATTTCCCACCCACTGTTCTGTTCACACAGCCCTTTGCCAGGGTCACCTAAGACTACACTGTCAAACACAAAGGTCTTTCCCTCTCTGCACTTCCTATTTATATTAGTCTTGCTGACTGCCACCTCCTTCCTCACATCTATTCTTCCCTTTGAGAGGAATTCCTCTTACATCTCTGGATCTTCTATGTAAACTCCTCCAGGAGCCATTGTGTACCTTAAATGTTCCTCATGGTTCCCACCTCAACCGACCCCTTCCAGGAACACGGGCTTAAGTCCCATCTGTGTGCACCACTCATCACCCCTCCAGTTCTCTCCTCTGTGGTTATAATCCTGAACTTTAAATGATTGCTGTAGAGTTTCCACTTAGATCAAACGCCTGTCAGATACCACAAGTCCAAACTTAGAGTCATCCTTTTTCTTCTCCCTTTCATCTCTCCTCCCATTAAATGGCATCATCACCCAGATAAGTAGCTAAATCAGGAAGCTGGGAATAGCCTAGGCCTAAACTTTCTCTCTGCACCCAGTCACCGCCTTGTTATATCAGTTGCTGGGTCAAAATGTTGCTTACATTCTCCTTCTCTAAGCTCTCTCTTCCCTTTTATTGTCCTGCTTTTTTTTTTGAAAGTTCTGTGTACCTATGTGTCTATGTGTGAATATACGCATGTGAGTGCAGTTGCCCTCTGAGGCCAGAAGGAGGCATCAGGTCTCCTGGAGTTGCAGGCTTTCTTAAGCTGCAAAACAGAAGCCACCAAACTCAGGTGACCTGCAAGAGCACTATGCGAAGTCTCTCCAGACCCTGGCCTGCTTCTTCAGACCTAGATCTCCTCCTCCACAAGTACCAGACCCTCCCTTCCTCCTCTCCCTGACTCTAGACTCTTCCCTCCTAGTTGTCCCAGCATCTTCTGCCAGATACCCCATGAAAAATGCCAGATCTTCTTCTTCTGGGTGAATATTTAACTCCTCCGCAACTTCTACTTTCTCTAGAAGCCTTCCGTGATTACTAATGTCAATGGATCCCTTCCTGACTTCCCAAAGGAGGGAGGGAGGGAGGGCACCAAAGTTTGTCTTTGAGTCTCACCATTGATCCGCTGTATAACTGGGAGTATGATGCTGGTTCTTGGAGTCTCGGTTCGCACATCTGCAAGGTGAGGCATTTCATGTCTAAAGACAGGTACGTTTTGGGCACCATTGTTTGTATCAAGCATAAGCCTCTTCTTGGCAACTATTGTAAATGTAAACAGACCCTCTCCTGTGCTGGGACCATGTAGTTAGGGTCATATTTTCATGGCACCATTCTGCACCAGAGACAGATGGCTCCTTCGAAAGCATTTGCCTCAGCTCTTCCATTATTTATGTGCCCCCTGCACACCTCTCCAGGGTCTCTCAAGCTCTGTGAGAAGTGTGTTTCCAATCCTAGCTAGCTTTCTCTCCCACAGTACTGTAAGGAATAGAAAGGGCAGTTTTTCCAGAACTGTCCTGCCCTGTGGAATACGACTGACTGACTTGGAGGTGTACAGGCCAAGCATCTTTTTCTTGGATAATTTTAGCCTCAAATTCCATGTTACCTACAAGTTACCAAGAAACAGTTTTATTTTGCCCTGACTTCAAGTTTCTGGGTTCTTCCTTCTGTTTCTCATGTCCCTTTCCCTTTTCCGTATTGTCAGTGGGAAAGGTCATTCTTAGGAGAATTACAATGTCTATGCCACTCAAAAGCACTATAATAAACATTATTTTTTTGAAAAATTATTTATTTCTATTTTGTGTACATTGGTGTTTTGCCATGGGTGTCGGGTCCCCTGAAACTGGAGGTATAGACAGTTGTGATTTGCCATGTAGGTGCTGAGAATTGAACCCATGTCCTCTGAAGAAGCAGTCAGTGCTCTTAACCACTGAGTCATTTCCAGTCCCTAAACATACTATCTTTAAAGGAAAAAAAAATAACATGTTCCCCAAAAATCTAGAGTTCAGATTTGAAACAATGAAAGCCCTTTCTTAGCTTCAGAGTTAGCAAGAAAATGTGTATGCTGAGAAAACCGGGACAGGGCACTGAGTTCCCGCCACACTATCCCATTTGATCCTCGAACACCCAAATACCACCAGACCATTCAACTACGGTAGGTAATTTCAGAATGCTATCATTGAGAAATTACTTAGGAGCATAATCCTAACACGAGCACTGAGAACCAGAAACTACAGAAACAGCCCAGAAGGTGCATGTTGGCACACCATGCAATCCTAGTCCTCAGGAGGCTGAGGTAGCAGGCTCAACTTGGATTTGTTAGTGAGACTCTGCCTCAGCGCACCAAGTGATGGGAATAATAGAGCTCTTGACTAGCATGCACAGGGTCTTGGGGTCCATCCTAGCATTGCCAAAATAATGGATGGATGGATGGATGGATGGATGGATGGATGGATGGATGGATGGATGGATGGATNGGATGGATGGGTGGATGGATGGATGGATGGGCAATCAAGCAGTGGCACAGGTAGGTAGTAATAGAAAAGGGAACAGTTATAAGCAAATTCTCATGCGCGCCCCACCATGATGTTTAATTTTAACTGTCACCTCGAAATAACCTAGCTCACCTGGTGTCTTCATTAGGATTTCTATTGCTGTGACAAAACACTGTGCTTAAGGCAACTAGTAAAAGAAAATGTTTACTTATGCTTATGGTTTCAGAGTCCATGACAGCAGAACAAAGGCATGGCTGTAAGAACAGCTAAGAGCTCTTATCTTCATCCATCAGCAGGAGGAAGAAAGCACACCGGGAGTGGCCAGAGTCTTTTGAAACTTCCAAGACCCCCCTACAGTGACATACCACCTCCAAAAAAAGCTATACCTCCCAATCCTTTCCAAAGAGTTCCACCAACTGGGGACCAAGTATTCAAACATATGAGCCTGGGACTGGAGAGATGACTCAGAGGTTAAAAGTATTGACTGTTCTTCCAAAGGTCCTGAGTTCAATTCCTAGCAACTACATGGTGGCTCACAACCATCTGTAATGCAATCTGGTGCTCTCTTCTGTCCTGCAGGCATACATGCAGGCAGAATACTGTATACATGATAAACCTAACATATGAACCTATGGGAGCCATTCTCATTCAAGCAACTATACCTAGGAAGAGTCTAAACCAGACATGGTCTACCTTTGGGTTGATCTTTGTGCATGTCTGTAGATGATTATCTTAATTCAGTTAGTTGACATAGGAAGACCAAGCCCACCATCAACTGTACCATTCACTAAGCAAGCAGTTCTGGTTTTCTTGTTTTTGTTTCTGTTCTTTGTTGTTGTTATTTTGTTTTTCAAGATTAGGTTTTGCTGTGGAATAATCCATCTGTCAAGATGTTTTGCTCTCATTGGGTTTATAAACAGCCAACTGACCAGTAGCTAGGAAAAAAGAGGTTGGGCAGGAGAGCCAGAATAAGAGAATGCTGGGAAGAAGGAGGGCAGAGTTGCCAGCAAGATGCAGAGGAAGCAAAGAATGAACATGCCATACTGATAAAAGGTATTGCCACATGGTAGAGAGTCAATAAAAAAAATGAGCTAATTTAAGTTGGAAGAGCTAGCTAGTAATAAGTATAAGCTATTGGCCAAACATTTATAATTAATAATAAGTCTCTGTGTGGTTATTTGGAGAGCTTGCTGGCAGGACAGAAAACTCTGCCTATAGGGTTTCTCTTTGTAACAAAGCCCTAGGTATCCTGGTACACATTTTGCAGACTCACCTACCTCGGCACAGCTGGCAAGCAGTTCTAAACTATGAAAGAGTGGCTAAATCCGCATCAGTAGAGTTCAGCACAAGTCAGCAAGCCAGTATGCATACATTCACATCTCCGCTCCTGATTTTGGGTGTACCATGATCACCTGTTTTAAGGTCCCACCTCTACTTCCCTGCTATGATGGACCGGACCATAACCTGGATTTTTAAGCTAAAACAAACCATTTTCTTCCTTAATTTAAGTTGCTTCTTGTCAAGGTACTTTATCCCAGCAACAGAAACAAAATTAGCATACCCACATCAAGACATCAACAGGTTGTTCCTTAAACTGTCACATCGAGATACAGTCTGTTGCTATGGGAAGTGGAAGAAAATGGCAGGAGTCAACAAAGAGTTCAAAGCTGTCACCTCCCAGGAGAAAGAGAGAGGGAAAGGCTGAGGGAAGAATTCCTACGTCTCCAAAGCCTTGCAAGTTTCAAGTGTGATGTTTTTGTAATTTTGAAGAACAATAATAAATGAGAGGAAAATAAATCCTCATCAGAAAGGTGAAGTCTGTAGCCTGGACTGTCTCTCGCGGACTTCCGGAGGAAACAGCTGTTTGGGAAAGCCCACCTCCCCCACCCTACAACCCTATTCTCTCCCCCACACCCACTCCCTCCCCAATTTCATCAGGCTCAGTTTGAGAATCTTGTGTGCTAGCGAGGCACATGCTCCCTCCCCGGCTTTGCAGAATATAGAATGGGTTCCTTCCTGACGAGTCCAGCTGCCCTTAGTCTTGGGGTCCTTAGAGGCTGTGGGTGGGGCAGGTCTGGCCAGAGCAAGCATAGCTGGAATACAGAGTGGGCATTCTCGAAGGAGTGGTTGGTGAGCTTCTCACTGCCGGCAGCCCCACCCGCGCATCGGCTTCTAGGAATCTAAGCAAACAAATTCCACCCCTGTTGGAAGCAGCAAATCTTCATTTATGGGTGAAATTTGCCAGTGCCTACAGCAGAGAACAATTTCTCTCCTTACACCGACTCCTGGAGCTCTGGCTGGTGGCAGCTGTTGCCCCATTAGGAACGCATTTTCCACGGTGTAACCCACCCTGCCACCCGCCGGGCGACCACCAGCTTCAGAGCTACAGCCAGAAACAGCTGGAACTGGTCACTCAAATCCGCAGGACTGTGGCGCCTAGAGAAACATTAGCCCCCAGATACAGTGTCCCCTGCGCACGGGAGGAAAAGGACTGTGGCTGGGAAGAGAGGTGGGTGAAGGGTTCCACAATGCCCTGCTCCCACACACATCACTGCCCCCATACTCAGGCACACTCACACAGAGACACATGCTTCTGCCTGCACACACATACATACCCACATAGACACACACGCCTCTGTTCCCACATACATGCACACCTACACAGACACCTAAGTCCCTGCCCCCCTCACATACACACACACACACAAAGACACAGGGCCCTGCTTTCACACCCATGTACATCCATGTAGACATGTGTACCTCTGCTCCCACACATTTGCACACCTACAATAGACACAAAGTCCCTGCCCACCCATTTGTACACAGACACACATATATACATCCATGCAGACATACATACCTCTCCTCCCACACACATGCATAGCTACAGAGACACACATGTCCTAATCCCAGACATATGCACACCCATAGAGATACACAAGTCCCTGCTTCCTCCGCACACTCACAGAGATGCACAGGCCCTTGCCCTCACACACGTGCACACCCACACAGACACACAGGTCCCTAGTCCCACATACATGCACACACCCACATACAAACACAGAGGTCCCTGCCTGTACACACATGTATACCTACGCAGACAAAAGATTCTGTTCCCATACACACACACACACACACACATACACACACACACACACACACGGCCCTGCTCCCTCATACATGTACACCCACAAAAAACTCATATCCTGTTTCTGGAGTCCTCAGAGATGCTAGGCAGAGCCTAATCCCTCATCCTGACACAAGCAAGAAGATGCCCTGTGTTAGCCACAGTAACCACAGGCTAGCACAGCCTGGGCTCATCCTTCACTTCTATTCTGAAGGGAGTAAACAGTTTTTTAAAATGTGCTAAACAGTTCTTTTAAATGTACATCCTATAAATAAAATGGCGAGAATCGGGAGACAACAACATCCTCTTAACAACCTCCATGTCTGCCTTCCTGCCAGTATCATTCCTGAAAGCCTGGCTGCTCAGAGTGTCGTTTGCATTTGGCTTGAAGATACTCTTTGATTTGAACATCCCGGCCTTAAACAGCTAGTTTGGTCCTGCCCCAGCAGCCTATCCACTGGCTTCAGTGTGCACCACTGCATTTTCAAAAATCCCCCTGGAAAAGCTCCTGCACTGTGAGCAGGTCCTGCTGACCTGGCTGAGTTTACAGCCCAGCTCCCCAACAATGCCATTTATTGCACACGAAAGATCACAGCGGCAGATGTGGGCGGCCTCGCTCTGGCCTCTTGAAATTGCATCTGTTTTGAAATTCAACTCGACTTCAATCCGAAGCTGACCATAACATCCATGGCATGGGTGGGAGGTGTTTACTAGATAAGCTTTTGATATTTGATGTTCGTTAATCATATTAAACGCTTGAAACAAAATCCCAGCTACAATAAATCCTCACAATTGTACACGAGGCAGGAAACGCTGCAGAGCCCTGCCTGGGGTGTGATCAGATCGAGGGTGGCTGGGGAAAAGAACTTGGGCTTAGAGGTCAAGAAACAGACACCTGGGGACCCTCTCGCACCCATACTAGGGCTGGAACTCCCCAGGGTCTTGCCCCTACTAGCTGAACACCCTGCCATTGAGCCATACCTCCAGCTTCCCCAGTTCCTTGCAAAGGAGGCAGCTAGGCGCTGCAGTCTCCATGTATAAAAGCATGGCTCAGACCATAAGGGCACTTGCCCTAGTTATAGTGCCTGGGGTAGACAGGGACATCAGGAGCCCTCAGGGGTCAGAATTACAGACAGATACGTGGATAGTCACCTGGTTCTTAGTTAGGCTTTGCAGTGACTTGATCTGTTTCCTCATTCAGCTCCATGACAACCCAGTGCTTCGGTGTCAATAAATGCACAGAAGACTGCCAAACCTGTCATGAAGTGTGGGCATTGACTCCCTGCCCAGGTGGGAAGGGAAGGGTCTTCGAAGGTCATCTCAGCCTCTGCCTCTTTCCTTGACGAAAAAGCTCAGCCCCTCCCCGCATCCTGTACATCATACATCTAGCTATTATCGTCTTGCCAACTCCATCCTACGCCTACCCAATCCTAACAGGGTAGACCCTTAGATTCTTTCCATTTCAATCCTAATCACACTCAGGCTTAAAATCATACTTCAAAAGAAATGAGAGGCTAAGGAATGCAGCTCAATGATAGATCACAGGCTTCATATGCGTTAGACCTTGGGTTCAGGGCCCCACCAACAATATAACAAACAAATGAAACACAAATTCCAGAGGATCTGGGGTTGGCCTCTGCTATCTTCACTATTCTCATACTCCCTGCTTTTACCTTTGCACGATTCTGGTTCTCAGAACAAAGCAAGCATTTGATCCTCAATTATCCCTATGAATCTGACCTAGTAACAGGACAAGCAGTGCTTACCAATGTGACCTCCCAAGTCAGTCTAGCTATGCAAAAGGACCATGATGCCTAAGAACTTTGAAAACTGCAGCATTGGGAGTGTTGTGGTAGAATGGAGTCGCTGTTCCTAGCCAAGGCAGTTTCCTTTATAATCCTCCAGATCCTGATCATCTAATCATCTATCCCAACTGAGGCACCCAGGGTTTCTCTCAGCCATCTGGTCTGCCCACCCCTGCGAAATACCTATACAGTAACAATGAGCAACTTTTGCTTATAACCAAGAAATCTCAAAGTATTCGTGAAAGTGGTATCAAGCAGATGAAAGATCAGAGGAAGACCCTTAAGCTCACCCTTCTGGGAGCCCAACTGCCAGCTGTGAATGACCTGTGTCATCCCCCACCACCACCACACACACACAGAAAATGAGTTTTATTTACCTCAACCTCATAGATCCTGTGAAAGACCCCAGTTGTGTGCTGTAGTGATTGCCTGCCTTCTTTGTTCTAGAGGGGGACATTCTCATCGGTGCCATCACAGGCCAGTAGTGAAGCAGTCTCCTATGTGCACACACATAAGCCTTCATAAGGCTGCCTGCTATGCCATGCCACTAACCCAACTGGCCAATTTAAAACTGGGAACATCATAGCCATGGCTTGCAACCAGTGAACTTCTCCCAGCAACAAGGAAAAAGTAGCTGACAATTCAGCTCTCTGGTGGCTAAGAACCCTCAAATAGGAGCCAACAGATGTTGAGCCATTCCTTGGCAGCAAGCGCTTTACAGATAGATGTTTGAATATCTGTGCCTTTGGTGCTGGGGCTAGTTCTAGCCCTTCATCTTATGACAAGCACAGCGGCACACACCTTTAATCCCAGCACTCAGGAGGCAGAGGTAGGTGAATCTCTAGGTTCAAATTCCAGGACAGCCAGCAATACATACAGAGAGACCTTGTCTCAATCAAACAAAAAAAACCTTAATCTTTAATAGATAAAATCCCAAATTCCAAAAGGAATAAGAAAGAGCAGGATTTGAGAGTGACCCTTAAGTCTAGACTTGGCCACTTAGAGTTCCCATTTCCCCAAAACTTTAAACTTAGAAATTCAACCATTTTATCATTTTGCAAAACTTTGGACAGTCCAGATGTAATGGCAACATCTTTAACACCAGCAGTCTTTCAGGAAGCAGAGGCAGGCTGATCTCCAAGAATTCAAGGACAACTTTTCCTCATGCCCTGTCTAGCTGAGATTACATAATGAATGAGGCTCTGTTTAAAAAAAAAAAAAACATAAGTTTTCTTCTTACAAGGTCAAGGTCTTGTACGTCCTGGTGAATCATGGAACTTGATATGAGCCACTTTTGTAGTGCAAGCATCTGGGAAGTTGAAGCTTACAAGGAGTTAGTTGTTAGCCACCTGATGTAGGTGCCAAGACCCTAAGTCAGGTCCTTTGCAAGAGTACCAAGCACTGAGCCATTTCTCTAGCTCCAAACTGAAGGACTTTGGGATGTAGTATGACTGGGTCCTGAGGCACCTGACCTAATCATCAATAGATTTATCCCTTCATAATCTGATGGCATTATCAAGAGTTGGTTAAATTGGGTGATAGTGGCGCACACCTTTAATCCCAGGATTGGAGAGGCAGAGGCAAACAGATCTCTGTGAGTTCTAGGCCAGCCTGATCTACAAAGTGAGCTCCAGGTCAGGGCTGTTACACAGAGAAATCCTGTCCCCCACCCCTC
>LOEQ01001358.1:288117-298517 GCA_001685075.1 Bramus lutescens
TTCTTCTTCTTCTTCTTCTTCTTCTTCTTCTTCTTCTTCTTCTTTTTTGGTTTGTTTTTGGTTTTTGGAGACAGGGTTTCTCTGTGTAATATCCCTGGCTGACCTGGAACCCACTCTGTAGACCATGCTGACCTCAGACTTAAGAGATCCATCTGCCTCTGATTCCTGAGTGTTGGGATTAAAGGTGTGCATCACCACCGCCTGGGCACTTTTCTTTTTTAGAATTATGTTATGTGTATGGGTGCTTTGCCTGCAGGTGTGCCTAGTGCTCATGGAGGCCAGAAGTGGCACTGGATCCCATGGAACTGGAGTTACAGACGCTGTGAACTGCCATATGGGTGCAGGGAATTGAACCCAGGTCCTCGAGATGAGCTAACACTGTTAACTGCTGAGCCATCTCTGCAGCTTCTAAAATACCTTCTAAAGACATCTGAAGCCATCCTTCAGCTGGCTGGAAATGATGACACGCTGCATGGATTTTGTCCCTATTGGGACGATGCTAGGGCAGCAAGTGGCAGCCTCTGACAAAGACAGGGTATGTGGCTTCACTGAGCTCACCTGTGAGGGGACCTGGTTACACTGGAGGAAATCACAGAAGCCTTGACAGAGAAAAAAAAAAAATCCTGTGTCACAGGGGGGAAGGGTTATGCTAATGAGGGACTGAGGACAGCGTGTGGCAGAAAGTTGGGAGCTGGACATTCCTGGTTCTCAACCTTCCTAATGTTGTGACCCTTTAACACAGTTCCTCATGCTATGTGACCCCCAACCATAAAATTACTTTATTGCTACTTCATAACTGTAATTCTGCTACTGTTGTGGATCATATTGTAAATATCTGTGTTCTCTGATGGTCGGAGGGAGACCCCTATGCAAAGGTCATGTGACACCCCCCCCAAAAGGGTTATGATCCACAGGTTGAGAACGGCTGCTCTAGATGGGAAGGTGTTGGAGAGGACAGAGTCCTGGAAGGGTCTGGAGCTAACGGGGAAGGGGGAAGTGGGAGAGAGAACGAGACGAACTGGAGACAGGTTGGAAGTCTTTAAGTCCTTTATCCTGTCCTTGAAGACTCTCAAGCTTTGAATGTGGAGGAGGCAAGAAGGCTAAATCCGAGCTTTTAATCCAAAGGGGGATGGATTTACACGCCCCTTCCCATGAAGCCAATCCTACCTGGCCACCAAACCTCAGGTAGCTAAGTGCTTCCTAACTACTGACTCTGCCATTCCCAAGGCACACTTCTAGGTGGTTGGTTCACTCCAATGGCATCTTGGAAGCTAGACTCTAGGTACGAAAGACCAAAGTCCCAAGTAACCCCTGGGGTCACAGTGACAAAGTGCTTATGAACTGGAAGAGGAGGACACCACTGGTGTGAGGAAACTGAGGCAAGTGTTTCCCCCCGAGTAGGCACAGAGGGAGCCAAGGGGAGGAAACAAAGCTGGCTGGCTTGGGCTGGAGGGACACAGTGCTGTGGGGAGCCAGCCAGCTTGTTCTTTGGCCTGGCAGTTAATGCAGGCAACAGAACAATGGGAGCGCTGACCCGCTGTAACTCTGGGGTGAGAACACAGCTAGGTCAGAGCATCCTGACCCTGGAAAGGTTAACCAGATCAAAGCCACTGCTGACTGCCCAATACACCAGTGCCCCAAACTGCTAGACATTGACATTTCCCCAAGACTTTTCCCTAGCTACCTTCCAGATAGCTCTAGAGGAAGGAGACAGGAGTCACTGGGTTAGGGACCCCCTTCCATCAACATCTCTGACTTGTTCCTCTGTAATCCACCCCCACACCTCCTTCCTCCAGTTACTTTACACACACATACACCACACACACACACACACACACACACACGTACTTTCCTGCTCTGTTTTAGGTGGCAAAAAAATAACACCCAGCTTTGAACTTTATATAGCTTTTGTTTTGTCTATTATAAAAGTCAGTCACACCCATGCTAAATGATAGAAAAAAAGGAAGGAAAAAAAATGATAGCTAACCTAGAAGAAAGAAATGGCTGATGCTATGTTGGCTGTGTGTTGCCAACCTCTGAGTATTTGTATTCACACAGTTCCAGTCATTTGTGTTCATCATATCATACTGTGCATGTCACATCTTTTTCCTGATATTTATTTTACTAATGCTTTTTAGTAAATGTACAAAATAATGGGTTTCAATATAGCACTCCCATACCTTATGGTCTTTGTATATCATTGCATGATTGGTCATATTCACCTTCCATTCTCCTACATTGTCCCTTCCTGTTGGTCCTTTTTTTTTCTCTATTAATGCTTCCTCTGACTTTGTTTATATAGCTTCAGCAAAGGAGAGAGAACACACAATACTTACATTTCTTAATGTGGCTTAATTTGGTTCATATCATGATACCAGTTCTATCCATTCTCCTGCAAAAGATAGAACTTCATTCTTCTTTGCAACTAAATAAAACTTTACTACACACACACACACACACACACACACACGAGTATACTCATCTGGTTACAAATAATCCATAAACATAGTATCTATATCAAGTTCCACTACAATCATGCCAACAATAGTATAAAATGAAAATAATATGGTATAGTACCACCAGGCCATGGTGGCACATGCCTTTAATGCCAGGCATTTAGGAGGCAGAGGCAGGTGGATCTCTGTGAGTTCGAGGCTAGCCTGGTCTACCCAAATCTGGTATGAAGTTCTACCAAGTTCTGGTATGAAACAGAAATTTATTGGCTGATAGCCCTGGGGGAACTCCAACCATGAGTCATCAGCATCTGGCAATGGCCTTCTTGCTTCACCATCATTAAGAAAGGATAAGCCTATGGAGAGTCAGGGAGAATAAGAGGAGACAAACCCTTATCAATGGTCACAAACACACCTGTTGGTGCAATTCTTCCAGTCCATTAGATGGTGCTCTCAAGACTAGACAGCTCTTAAAGATCCCATGCCTAACCCCATTCCAAGAACTGTTACAACTGCAGAGAGCCCTACAGGGACATGTCGCCTCCCAATCCCACCCCAAGAACACATACAACCACAGTGATCCTTGCAGAGGTCAAGTCTTGAAATCACAGCACCTGCTTAGTTAATTGTTTTGTTTGGTTTTTGGTTTTTTGAGACAGGGTTTCTCTGTATAGCCCTGGCTGATCTGGATCTCACTCTGTAGCCCAGGCTGGCCTTGAACTCAGAGATCTGCCTGCCTCTCCCTCCTGGGTGCTGGGACTAAAAGGGTGTGTTACCACCACCCGGCCTTAATTATTTCTTTTGTGCTTCTCTGACCTTTTCAAATAGCCTAGGATCTGGAGCTGATTGATGAAGATCAAACCCCAGCTTCACTGACTGCCATTGGCCACGTGGGCTACAGCATCTTCCATTTCATCACTGAAAATACAGATGGTAACAGCATCTCTCTTAGGAATTTTTGTGGGTTTGATTGTTTGCCTATTTTGACGGGGTCTCGTGTAGCCTGGGGTAACCTCAAACTCACCACAGAGCCAAGAATGACCTTAAACTTCAGATTCTTCAGCTCTGCTTTCTGAGTGCTAGGATTGCATGGGGGTACCATCATGTCCATTTTGATGTGGGGCTGGGGATTGAACCCAAGGCTTCATGCGTGTTAGACAAGCACTCTATCAACTAAACTCCCTTCCAGTCCTGCTTGTGTTTAGTAGCTAGGCTGACCTTGAACTCACTAGCTGAAACTGGCCTGAAATGTCTGATCCTCCTGCCTCTGCTTCCTATGTGCTGGGATTCCAGGCATATGATCACACCTGGCTCTCTTTTGGTACTTTTGTACCATAAAGTATGTTGCACCAAGAAGCAGTGACTCCAAGGGTAAATGGCAGAGGAGCCAATATAAAGGAATGCCCACAATTAAAAGTGACACAATTTGAGCATTAAAAAAAGACCCACCAGCAACAGAAAAACAGAGAGCCGAAATGTAAAATACATAACAATTTATCTGTTCAGAAAAATAATTTTTAAAAGCCTCATTGTTTATCTTACAAGTTGTTTGGAATTCAAGGTCTTTCTGAAACTGATAAAGGAAGAAGCATCTGGCATTTAAAAAGAGAGTTAAACACGCAACATACTTACCGCACATTTGTTTGTGAGCACATACCAAGAGGTCAGCAATGTTATGCTTGACTAGACAATGTGAGCGTAAAAGCAGGAAACGAATCATTTTTTTTTAATTCCTTGCTTCTTTTGATTAATCATCTCCCATTCACCAACAACTTGAGCTTGGGCTTTTAGTAGGTGCTCAAGAAGCACCTGTCAGCTCTCACTTCTGAATGCATGCAGATCCCCTATGGGCAGGAGGAAGGATCTCCCACAGGCTCCAGGGATGGCTCTTGGGGGCAGCACTGTGATGCAGGCAGATACTTCCTACCTCTCTCTCTCTCTCTCTCTCTCTGCCTCTCTCCCTTAATAGGAGCACAGGAAACACTCTGCTACAAGAAATCCCATCATTAGAGCAGCAGAGTGCATAGCCAACATCCCTCTGTCCTCCTCGTTTTGCAGATAAAGGGACTGTGACTCCCAAAGGTTAAGTGACTTGCCCAAGATCACATAGCCAGCCAGCTGGGCTCCCAGATGACAGCCTTTCTCCTGTGCAACTTTCTGTAAGTTGCAGGAAAAGAAATTCAAAGCTTAGCTTTGAGTTGGAAGAGATGGGTCTGCTAAGGCAGACAGCTCAGCTCAGCTTCTGGAGAAAGGGAGAAGAAAAATGGGACTGCTCTGGACTGCACTTCTTCCTGGCTGATATTCTGCACAGCTTGGCCCGTGATGTCATCAGTGAGACTCCCGTGGCTATGTCCAGGGGTGACCACAGCTGCTCTCAAATGTCCCTGGGACTTAAGGACACATGAAAGACTATGGAGGGCTAGAGTCCCCAGAGATCCAAGGAACTCAAAGTCCCTCGCCAGCTTGGTCACGTAAAGCAGCTCCAGACTTCCACACCAACCAAGCAGAGAAGAGGGCGCAGAGCAGATCCACAGGAAAGGGACCTCCAATGATAGGACAGGAGCTCATTCAGAGGTCCAACGATGGCCACACTGAGGTCGGGGGGTAGAAAACTTCCACTAGTGCCACAGTTTCTGTAGCATCCCTGAAGGATGCCTCTTCCACCCAGGCCTCAGTCACGTTCTCTGAGCTCCAGACATCTCCTCCTGGGTCCCCAAAACATGTCTCACCGACCTCCTGTCTCCCTTCTCCCATCTTACTCTTGTACTAGTCTTTTCGAGTTATTCTTCCCTCATCCTTGCCTGTCTAGAAATGACACCTTCCACAGTGCAGGCAAAACTTCAAGGAGTTACAATGGTCTGTGCCTTTTTGTAAGGTCTGGGTCTCAACTACCAAAGCCTGCATCTCTTCCTCCAGAGCTCACTGGCTTTCAGGCTTCTCCACCACTTCATCTTTCCATTCATACCCATGCCCTCCCTAGTCTTGGTGCACCTTCAGTCCCTCACGTCCTCTCCCTACACATATCCCATAGGCTGTAAACCAGACCTGATCCCCTCCCCGTGCCAAAGACCCGACACCTCCCATGAGAGCTCAAACAAATCCCCAGCATCCCCCAAAGGCCCTGATTTTCTCTTCAGTGTGGGTCTTCCTTCCTCACACAGAGCTGGCTCTCCTGCCTCCTGACCTTTGCCACTGTGAACCACTGCCTCTCCCAGGGGGCTGCTCACACAGGGTAGCTCCTCTCTGGACATGTTTATTATTGTCTCAACTTCACGGCTCTCCTGGCACTAGAATTTGTCTTCCCCATATGAGTCTGCATTCACAGTCGAGGGTCATCTCCATGGAGATAAAATTTCTGTGGCCTTGCTGAATGACACTCCCTCTGTACTACAGACAGGTGTCAGTAACGATTTGTCCAAGGCTCTGCTGAATGGAGTTGAGAGGACAATTCTACAGGTTAATAAGAGTTCCATTGAGAGGACATCTCTGGTCAGGGCCTGCTGGAACCTGACAGTCTGTGGACACTTGGTTCTCATCTTTACTCGAATGCTAGGGTTATGAAATGAGGGGCTTTTGTTACTGTTACTTATGTGTTTATTTATTTATTCATTTATTTACCTATTTATTTATTTGATCATTTATTAACTTGTCTGTTTGTTTACTTCTTTATCTGTTTGTCTGTCTGTTTGTTTGTTTGAGCAGGATCACCAATGCAGTCCAGGCTGGCTTTCAACGAGTAATCTTTCTGACTCACCTTTCTGAATGCTGGGGTTACAGATGTGTGCCACCACAAGAAGCACAAGGTTTTGTTTTTTGAAGGTTGAAGCATGAATTCATGTTCCTGGTTACAAGGTTTGAAAGGTAAGACTAGACACACGGTATTAGCTGAACGTTGTATGTGTAGTTCTGTAGTACGTAAACTTGTGCACTATTCCATTAAACGTTGTAAGCAGTACTGTGAAATAGGTTCTGCTTATTTATTAAGCTTTTGACTTTTCACTGTGTCCGAGTTTACATGTATGTACAGATATTCATGTGCACATGTGGAAACTAAAGGTTTATATCCCGTGTCTTCTTCAATTACTTTCCACCTTATGTTTGGCTGTTTTTATTTGTTTTGGTTTCTGTTTGGTTGGTTTTGTTTTTTCAAGCCAGGGTTTCCTCTGTGTAGCATTGGCTGTCCTGAAACTTGCTTTGTAGATCAGGCTGACCTTGAACTCAAGAGATCTGCCTGCCTCCGTCTCCCGAGTGCTAGAATTAAAGGTGCGGTCTACCACCACCTTACCCCACCTTAAGTTTTGAAATTAGGGTCTCTCACTGATTCAGCTGAACTGGCTGAACAGGAAGTTTCAGGGATCCTCCTGTCTCTGCCTCCCTGGCTCTGGGATTATAGACACATGTCACTTCTCCTGGCTTTTTCCTTATTATTCTCATTACGGTTATTTATTTATGCTGTGTTTATAGAGGGGCAGGTATATACATATTATGATTAAAGGACAACTTAAAGAAGTTAGGGCTCCTCTTTTACCATGGGGGACGGGGCTTGAACTCAGATTGTCAGGCTTGCCAGCAAGGGCCTTTGTTTGCTGAGCCATCTCATTTGTCCACATGCTAGGAATCCACACCCAGATCCTCATACTGCGATTGCTGACTAAGCTGTCTCCTCCACAGCCACCATACCTTTAGTTTTTACCAGGCCCCTTCTTAGCTTTTTATACCATTAGCTCATCTAATTGTCATAGCAATTTCATGAAGCAGGAATGATGCACTATCCTCATTTCTACGTAAGGACCCAAGGTGCACAGAGGCTAAAATCCCACGTCTGGGACCAAACAGCTGAGAGTTGCCAGAACCCTATCTGTTTCCGGAGTCTGAGTGTGTAAACTCTTGTTATCCTGCTTCTATTACTATCTCTAGTTGATAAGAAAACTGCAGCTGGATGGCAGACAGTAATCCGTTCGAGGTCCCACAGAACACGCAGTCATGTCCGACTTCAAATCCTGCTCCCTGTTCTTGTCATACTCTCAGCTAGACACTGAGATCTGATAGCCCTGACCACGTTTGCAGTATCTTCTCCATCCCCTAAGCCAGCCGAGTTGCAGAGAACACAGTAGCTGCTTAATAAACAGCTGGAGAAGTGGAGATTACACGAGTGCTCCAAACCCACGGTGTCAGATCAATTTCCAGTACATGCAGTATTTCCAGGCGGGCTCTCCACCCGCCCCAAGTTGTTCTTTAATAATAAGATTAGAATGATTCGCAATTAACACATCAAAGCGTCAGCTGACGGGACCCAAATCAGCGCTCATTAACGGAAGCCCCTTCTGTCTACAGCAATGAGAGCCTTGCGGTTGAGGAAGCACTTCTGTAAATTGGTAAACAATGGTAATCATGATTTTAATAATTGTATCAGTGCGTTGTCATCATAACAAGGATATCGTGACAGAGGAGGAGCAGCGACCCCCCACTGTGGGGAGAAGCACCAATATCAGATTCTGCTTCCTAAAACCGGTTAATCTTCCTCTTCTTCTGTGTTTAAGCTCCTTGAAATGCTGGCTGCTTTAGTGACAGAAGGACAGTTTCGCAAACCAAACATCTGCATCGTTTTCGTTTGCACAGCCATTGCTATGGTGTTCAGGAGAGAGCTTGGGACCTAGGGGAGTCTTCTCTCCCGTTCTAAGGCCAGTCACTGGGATTTCTCGGCTCCTTAAAGAGTCTAAGTCTAAGGGTTGGAAAGATGGCTCAGCAGTTAAGAGCCCTGGCTGCTCTTTCAGAGAACCAGGGTTCAATTCCCAGCACCCACAGGGTGGCTCACAACTGTTTGTAACTCCAGTGCCAGGGGAATTTAACACCCTCACACAGACAGACGGGTGAGGCACCAAAGCACATAAAAATAAAAAAAAAATAAATAAATCTTGAAAAAGAAGATTTTAAGTCTCAGCTAGGATGTTCTTGTCCATATGCTTAGCATAGCTCTCTCTTGCTCTCTCACTCGTGTGTGTGTGTGTGTGATGGGTTACTTCATCGTATCGCTTCCAGTCCATCCCAAAGGGAAGTCAGGGCAAGAACTCAAGATAGGAAAATGAAGACAGGAATCGAAGAAGAGACCAGGGAAATGCTGCTTAATTGGTTTGCTACCCCTAGTTTGTTCAGCTTCCCTTTCTTACACAACCCAGGACTAGCAGTCTAGGCGTGGGGCCACCCATGGTGGATTGGTCCCTCCCACATCAATCATTAATCAAATAAAACACCCCGGATAGAGACATTTTCCCATTGAGTTTCTCTTCTTAGATGACCTGAGCTGTGTCAACCCGCACACCCGGTATCTTCCGCAAGTCACATGGAATTCTCTGCTTTTGCTTACTTGCTTTTTGGAGACAGCATCCCAGTATCCCACAGATCTTTCCTCCTCAGGCTCCTAAATGCTGGGAGTACAGGTTATATACCACCAAACCCAGCTGAGAATTTCTGCTTCTAGAGATTCTAGAGAAGCCTCTCTGGGTCTCAGGTTTCTTGACATATCATGTGGGAGCAGAAGTAACTCCCTAGGAAGGCTGTTTATGGAGATGACCTACACCCACCAACTGCTACTCCAGCAGACATGTGTTTCAAGCCTCAGTCTTCTGGCTGTGGGACCCCTGCGAGTTATTTAACGTCACTGCTCTCAGTTTCTTCATCTATAAAACGGGGATAGAAGCATTATATTCTTTGGGGTTCCATGGCCATTATGTGAAGTAACGTATTCGAAGAGCTTAAAGCCAGTAAAAACCAGTAGACAGATGTTCAGTAGACTTCATTGTTATAGTTGTCATCATCATCATCCTCACTTTCTCCCTTTGGCCCAGTGCATGTGTTTTCTAGTTTTATCAGCATCAATGGATTATCCCATTCTCTGTCATCTGTGTGGAGCCCATATCGTGGTCATTCTTCTAGAGTCTCCCTGTTGGGTTGTTATCATCGCCATTGAAAAACAGGGTCCCGTGCCCCACAGATTCCACACGCAACTGGAGTTTGTGTAATCCCATACGTAAGACGTTTCAAGGTGGCATTAACCTTCTGATCCTCCGGACCTCCCCACCAGGGTGCTGGAGTGACAGGCATGTGCCAGCATGCCCAGTTTTTGTGGTAAGGGGAAGCAGAATTCCAGCACTTCCTGGGAGCCAGGGAAGCATTCTACAGCTGTGCTCCATCCCCAACTCTGCCTCAGAAAATACTTTACTTTAAAAAAATCATGTTTATTAAAAGAGATTTTAATATAGATATTAGGCACAAGAATTAAGAGAAAAAGACTCTCAAAAAGAAAGAAAGATTATGGATGTGCATTTATTAAAGAAAGAGTTGTCAAGCTATTTTGTTTGCTCGTTCATTTTGATTGCCATTTTAACTACAGTAGGAGAGGTTATCAAGCCGCTCACTCATACCTTCTCATGGATTTTCAGTTCAAAGAGCATCCCATGAGCTATGGGGTCTTCAGGATACACACACATGCATGCAGGCACACATGCACACAAACACATTCTATTCCCCATGCTTAGGAAAACTCAAACACAGTTTGACACCTACCTATAACTAAGTTTAAAGGAAGTGTTTCACTAACTTGTGCGGGGGAAGAAATCAATTCCATCCGAAGAGAAACTTAGATTGTCAAACTGAGCATGCACCTTCTAAAGCTGCCTGTTGGCAAACTTGAACAAGAGTCCTAAAAGACCAGAGTGAGAGAGCATCCTGGTGACCTTCAGGCTCTTGATGTCACCTTATGGATGTGTAAACAGGGGTTCAAGGACAGAGGAAAGTTGCACCGTGGTGATGTTAGGGGAATGAAGACCTTCTTTTCTGCCTAGTCAGAACAAAGCAAGCAGGGGGCTTCCTATCGGGTGAGGTGTCCTCCAGGATCGATACCAGGGGCTCCATGTGTAATTCCTTTAGCCACCCATAAGGCTGCACTTC
>LOEQ01001358.1:316361-330897 GCA_001685075.1 Bramus lutescens
GACATAACTCAGATGGTAAGAGATCAGACAAGGCAGCTCCTTCGCTTTTGCTCCTGCCTAGGAGTAGATCCTATAAATGCTGAGTCCCTTCTCAGACCACAGGTGTTTGTATGCATGCTTAATCCTGTGACCACCCAAACTCCTCATGCTTCCTGGCTTGACTAAGTCAGGAATTTTCCCAGTATCCTCCATAAGAGAGCTTGCTTTTACCTACTTCATAGGGAAAGGTGATTACCAAATAAATAAAACAAAAGCCAAGAAAGTGAAAAGGAAGGAAAAAAATCATTTTAAAGCATGCACTATACATCAGGTTTTAGACCCAGCAGTTTCATATCTTAAGCCTCACAATACCCCTGAGAGATCAAGAGGTCTTATTTTGATTTTTGTTGTTGTTGTTGTAATAGAAAAAGTAATTGAAGATTTCCCTCAACCTTAGGTCTAGCCTAATTCCAAGTCTGTGCCCCCTGCAGGACACAATGCAGGAAACTGGGATAGCTCTGTAAGCGGAAGACACTCCATGAGAGCCCTTCTGCTAAGACGCCTGCTCACAGTTGGCTCAGTACCCTACCAGTGAGCCAGTTCCCAGAGAAGAGAACCATTGTGAGTTGAATCTGATCGGTTCCCCACAGGCTTCTGTTTTAAATTCTTGTCCCTGGCTTGTGGTCCTACTTTGAAAACTATGGAGCCTTCAGAATGTGGGGCTTGGCTTGGTGAAAGTCCCTAGAATGGGTTTTTACGGTTATACCCACCCCTGGGTCTAGCCTGAGCTCAATGTTTCCTGCCTCCCACCAACTAAACAAGCAACAACCTCATGCTGCTATTATATGTAAGAACCACTTCTGCAACCATGTTTTCACTCTGACATGATCGTTTAAAAAGTTTGAAACATACCTCTCCTATCTGATTTTCTCTGTGGGACATTCTGGACACCAGGACAAGAAAAGTAACTAAGGATAATTATTATTTTCTTTTTAAACAAAGGCTCAGTTCTATAAACACTTGATGAGAGGTGAGAGCTCACTAGGAGAGCACTTGCCTAGCTGTGTATGAAGCACCAATATGAGGATCGGAATTTGTTCCCTAGAATTTATATAAGAAGCCCAGCACCAGGGTGTCATAGTCATGCAAATTCTTGGGGTTCAATAGACAACCACCCTATCTTAATGGGCAAGCTACAGGCCAGAGAAAAACAGACCACCTCAAAATAAATACAGGATGGGTGCTGGAGAAACGGCTCTTCTGACAAGGGCACTTGCTCTTCTCTCAGGAGACCCAAGTTTGGTTCCCAGAACCTAAATATGATGGCTCCCACCATCCATAGCTGCAGTTCCAGGTGATCCAAACCTACCCAGCCAGGCCTCATGTATGCATGCATATACTCAAAAATAAATAAGCCTAAAAAGTCTAACAAACAAAAAACACCAAGATAGGTGGCACCTGAGGAATGACACACCCAAGGTTGACATCTGGCTTCCATAAGTATGTACATACATGTGCATGAACTGGGTATTTTCTCAAAAACAAAACAGAATATGCATATGCAGAGAGAAGGTAGGGGTGAGGGAAAGGGAGGGAGGAAGGGAGAGAAGAGGGAGGAAGACAGGGAGAGAGAGAGAAGGGGGAGGAAGAGAAGGAGGGAGAGAGAGATTGAGAGATTGTACGGAGAGCTCATCCCTGCCTTTGGAACTGGATAGCCTCCTTTGAAGCTGAGCCCCATGAGCCCACATTGGAGCCAATGGTTCCTAGATCTGCATTCTGGAATCTGAAGCCACTTTTGTGGTGATCCCAGGTCAGTGTTCTTGGCAGGGCTTTCTTGCCCAGCCTGCCTCAGGCTTCCAGCTCCTGAGAAAATCACTCAGTTGCCCTCCTTATAAGTCCTTGGTACCCAATTGCTCTTATTTGCTAGGGCCTCTAGACCACAGAATGGTAGAGATATCTGAGGACAATTAGCACCCAAGGCTACCTGACTCATTGTCCAGTGAGGCTCCTCCGTATGAAATCAGTCTACGAGGGTAACAAGACTTCTTAGCTCGTCTCCACAGATGCCATGTCATCTCTCAGGGACAGCTTACCTATACCATTTCCTTCCTGCTTGGCTCCATCCTCCTCAGCCTCCAAAGACAAAGCTGGTCTCTTTCCTGAACAGCCCTCGCATCCTGCACTGCTGTGATTAGATGACCTCTTGGGCTGACCTGCTTCAGGTTAAATGAGTCTATTCATTGCACTTTTCCTTCTCTGAACTATATCAGTTTCCTGGCTCCTTTTTGGACGACCAAGGTGAAGGATAGAATTCAGAAACTGTTCCTTGTCTTGAGGCCCCTCACAAAGTCCCTTCTTTAACTTTATCCTGAGAAGCCAGGCACACGCCACACCCCACTCTTTTAGGGAAGGAACGAATACTCTTTTCATTCATTACCTTGGCTTCACCCTGCTCAATGTATGTGCAACGTAAGGCTTTGAAGAAACCTTGCTCTCGCCAGTGTGAAGCTACGGAGCATATCTGAAGATAATCTATTCAGCTCTGGGTAGGGAGCATGCTAGCGGCAAGTCTATACAATTCCTATACTTCAGACCCAGAAACTGCCACAAGGAAAGGCTAGTTCCTGTTTCTAATTAATCTGTTAACTCCCCTCTCTCCTGACTTGATTGCTCTCCTCCACTTCCGTGACACACACATATCCAACACTCTTCCATTAATCCATGGCACTTGAAGCCGTCACTGTAGGCTCTCCCTTCCAGGTGTCATTTACTGTAATCACCACTGAAAATGAAAGCCATTTTCCAGAAGCCGGGGAGTAGGAGACACTCATTTGTATCCTTTTCAAGTCCTAGATGACTGCCTGGTTCCCCAGAGGTCAAATGACAGCAGCACTTCCTCATTTTGCTTCTATTACATGCCAGACTCTCTCAGCATCCTGGTGGCTGCCCTGGAAAGAGAACATTCAATCCTAGATCTCTTCCCAGACTCCAGGATGATTGAAAAATGCCCATGGAGTTTTGGTTTTTTGTTTGGTTTGTTTTGGGTTTGTTTTTTTTTTTGGCCTCAATCTAATAAAGAATAATTAACCACATAAGTATTAAATGTAGTCAATACCAAGGTGGACAATGGCATGGAGATACAACTGTATTTGGGCTACAAACTGTTGTAAGCCTAGTATTCCAATCTGAATGCAGAATGTCTGCCACAGGCTCCTGTGTTTGAACACTTGGTCTCCAGCTGACTGTGCTTTTGGGGGACATTTTAGAACCTTTAGGAGAAGAGATCTACTGAAGGAAAGGAATTGAGTGAGGGGAGGGGCAGACCTTGAGATTTAGAGTCCAGCTCAACTTCCAGCTCTCCTTCCCAGCCAGTCTCAACATGAACATGCAGGCTCATGGAGTCCCCCACCATGGTGAAGTGTACCCTCAAACCATGAGCTTAAATAAATCCTTCCTATTGGATATTCACAGCGCTCGAATAGCAGTTTGTTGGGGAAGTTCTATCTGTAGATGAGAGCATGTGAGGAGGTTGAGAGATGCCACTAAGTCCCAGATTGTGCGTGAAAGAGACTCTGGTCAGAGACTTGGGATCTCAAAGGATAAGAAGAAGCCATGATCCCCAGCCTGACCTAACCCAGACTTTCCAAACTAGATGGAGAATGTAGCTGCTACTTCTTGAGAACCAAGACACACACAGGAGGGTGGCAGCACATTGTTTCCCATGATATAGTTCTCTCAGGCAATACATCCTTGGGCAGTGGGAGTACCCATGATTCAGAGCTTTTGAATCTCTAGCTGAGGGCACAGGGCCCTGGCCTTGGTGCAGGGTCACGCAGAAAGCAGGGAAGGTTGAAGTAGAAATTCAGACCTGTGGAATTCCTAAGCTGGTCTCAAGAGACTGTTTTAGAGGTGACACTGTGAAGTTCCAATAGTGCAGAGCTGATGATCTCTGAGGACACTCACTGCCCTGAGATGCTGTAATAGACAAGTCTAAAGAAGTTCAAGGTCATCTTTGGCTGTGTAGGCTTCTGTGGCTGTTTTGGAAGCACTTCCATGTGAAGCGTCTAACTGTTACGTGTTGAATTAGAAAGTCCTTCAGCAATGTTACCTTGGTCTCTCAACCTTCACATAGTCCTGCCAGGTAGTTGAAATAGAAATACTGGGCTCAAAGAGGCCAAGTGACTTAGCCAGGCCATGGCTAGGCACTGAGCAAAAGCATTCCCTGTGAATGTTTACACCATGAGAAACAGAAACAGAACAAAGTTCTGAGAAACCCTTCTTACTTAGGACAAAGACCCGTGCTACCTTCAATGCCACATCTGAGTCGTTACTTAAGGCCCATACTCATACTTCTACAACTGCTAATTACAGATAGTTGCAAGGGGCTAAAGAATTCAGACCCTTGCCTGGCACTTGCTTAGTGAGATTTGTTTTCATCTGGGTTGAGTTATGTACTCCAATGTAACCCTTGGGAGTATGTAGGACGAGGCTTCCTGACTCTCCCGCTTGTTCAGTAGGACCAACCATCATTTATCCAACACTCCTAAAGAATGAACCATCAAGCCATATCCCCCCAACTCCCAGACATTCTCCAGGCTGGAGGAACAGTTCTCAGTGACTACAGGTTTTTAGCTGGTTTCTATGGACCCTCCTAAAGGTTGCCTGCCTATCTCCAGAGAGAACCAAGAACCAGAGGCCCCTTCATGCCAATAGACAAACATGCTTCCTGTCCATGTTAGGAGAGATGTTGTCATATCAGGAGCTGAGTTACAGCTAGTCCAGCTCCCCAAACAACTGTTCTTACAGTAATATTACATCACAGCTGCCTTAGTTAAGAGTTTCTATTGCTATAGTAAAACACCATGGCCAAAAACAAGTTGGGGAAGGGGTTTGCTCAGCTTATACTTAACACATCATAGTTCATCGTCAAAGGAAGTCAGGACAGGAACTCAAACAGGGCAGGAACTTGGACGCAGGAGCTGATACAGAGGCCATGGAGGGATGCTGCTTACTGGCTTTCTCATCAATCAATCATTCCGTAAAACCCAGCTGTAAATCATTTTTTGTTTTGTTTTGCTTTGTTTTTGAGACAGGGCTTCTCTGTGTAACAGGCTGTCCTGGAACTCACTTTGTAGACCAGGCTGACCTCAGACTCACAGAGATCCTCCTGCCTAAGCCTCCCGAGTGCTGGGATTAAAGGCATGAGACACCGCCGCCTGGCTGTAAAGCATTTTCAGATAACTCTAGCTTATACTAAGTTGACAGAAGGCTAGCACAACTTATTCCCTTGTCATCTTGACACAAACACATCATTTTAAAACCACAACCCTTCCTTTCTTATTCATCCCCAAGGTCTCACATTAAAATAATAAATAACTTTAAAAGTCCCACAGTCTTTACAAATGCAAAGTTTCTCAGCTGTGGTCTCTCGTAAAAGAAAAAAAAATAATTAAATATGTTCTTACTTCAATAGGAACGAGCCAGGGCACAGTCACAATCTGAACAAAGCAAAACCACACTGCCAGCAGTATAAGCAACAGAATGCCCAGTGTCTGGGATCCACTCACTGTTTTCTGGGCTCCTCCAAAGGGATTGGGTCACTTCTCCAGCTCTGCCCTCTGCAGCTCACACAGCTTGTCTTCTGAGCTCTGGCTGGTTCCACTCCACCACTGCTGAAGTTCTTGATGTTCACTCCATGGTACTGGCATCTCCAAAACACTGTGGTCTTCTGCTGCTACTGGGCTGCACTTTCCCTACAGCCTCTCCCAGGCTTTCTTCACAGTGCCAAGCCTCAGTTTCTCGGCATAACCCTTTCAGTCCTGGGCCTTCAACTGCCACTGAGGCTGCAGCTTCACCAATGGCCTCTCCTGGCCTCTCACAGCACCAAGCCTCAGGTGCTCTCCATGACGACTTCACACCATCAAAACCCGTACCACCTGGGTGACTCTTAGCCCCGCCTTTGTTTTTTGTTTGTTTTGAGACAGGGTTTGGAACTCAATTTATAGACCAGGCTGACCTCAAACTCAGAGAGATCCACCTGCCTCTGCCTCCCAAGTGCTGGGATTAAAGTTTGTGGACCACTATGCCCAGTATGCCAGGCTCTCCTTAATCAGGACTAATTTCTCAGCTCCAGCCAACCAGCACTGAGTATCTCAGCAAAGCCAAGATTTCACTTTAGTGGTTCTGATATCTTGTTAATCCCAGCTGATTCTTCAGCTCCAGCTAACCAGAACCACGGAGCTTCACACAAGGATCCTGGTAGAGTCTTTGCTTCCTGCTGAAATCTCACAAGCCAGGCCTCCATCGTCTGCCCTGCTCTCTACACTTGGTGACTTTTCTAGCCCAAAGTTCCAAAGTCCTTCCACAATCTTCCCCCAAACAACATGGCCATGTCTTCCATAGAAATATCCCAGTATCCTGGCACTAACTCATCTCAGTTAGGGTTTCTATTGCTGTGATGAAACACCAAGGCCAAAAGCAAGTTGAGGAGGAAAGGGGTTATTTAGCTTTCACTTCCACACTGTAGCCCATCCCTGAAGTAAGTCAGGACAGGAGCTCAGGCAGGGCAGGAACATGGAGACAGAGCTGATTCAGAGACCGCTGAGGGGTGCTGCTTACTGGCTTGTTCCCATGGCTTGCTCTGTTTGCTTTCCTATAGAACCCAGGACCACCAGCCCAGGGATGGCACCTCCCACAAGGCTGGGCCCTTCCCCATCAATCTCAAATTAAGGAAATGCCCTACAGCTGTGTCTTAAGGCGGCCTTTTCTCCATTGAGGTTCCCTCCTCTCAGACGACTCTAGCTTGTGTCAGCCAAGTGGACATAAAACCAGCCAAGACAACAGCTCATGTCTGTAGTCCTATCCTTGGCAAAGCCAAGGCCACATGGCTGCAAGTTTAAGACCAGCTACAAGAGCAAGACTGTGTGTCCAGAAATATACTTGTTACCTGTGAGCTCTCCTATGCACTGACATTTCACACGCCTTATTCAAGGGGTCATCAGATTGAACAGGTGGGTACTGGTGACAGCAGAGGGTGGAAGAGAGTCTCTAGGGCACAAAGGGGGATAGGGGACGGAGCAGAATTTGAATCTAGGCCTTGCTACCCTCATTTACCCTCCCCCATCTCCAGGCCTGCACCCAAAGATCTCAGTTTTAACAGGATATTTATTTGGACCTCCCAAGTCAGCTTTTGTGTCTGTTTGGTCGTAAAGAACTTCTAATCACATAAAGGCCCGAGTGCTCTTGCATGGTGCTGCAGGTAAGCCAAGACTAGCACATGTGCCCGTCAGAGCCTTGGCAAGAGCTGATGACCCAGGAGGATGCGGAGGGCCACCCTCATTAGGTGCGGGGCTTCACATCAGCTCCACCTGGGCCACACCAGCCTCCATCTTCATGGTATCACAAGGTGATTTTGGCTACAGCCACAGACAGCTGTGCTGGGGGAAAGGCGCCGCCCAACCCTTTCCCTCCCTACCCCCAGCCTAATAAGAACTAAGCAAAGCTCAGCCTGTAATCCACCCGCAGCAGAAGCCAATCATTCCTCCTCATTACTGAGCGAAGAAATGCCTCTCAGGGCACCTTTGGCTCCTTACAAACAAAATAAAACAAATCCTTCCTATGGATTTCATTTGCCATTTAATGCAACCTAATGATTTCCAATTGAAACCATATTCATGTTTGTATGGACTTATTAATAGCACATCCATTTTCCACACAATAAAGCCTGAACATGAACTGGTGACTTTGACCAAAATGCATTAGGTAGCATTAAAGATTAAACAAACACTGTTTCTATGAGTAATGTTTAATGTCCTCTATTTGTCAGTCTATTGAAAATTGATCTCTGGGTATTTTGAGCAGGGGTTCCACAGGGTGCATTTTGAACATATTATTATTAGTCATGACTATGTATTAGGACGTGGAATGTTTTCCAGGCCGTCGGTGGAGCTCGTTACAACTTTAGAATATTCTGATAAATTTGCACAAATTGTTCCAATGTTTATGGCAAAAGCCAAATTGTAGAAGGGCAGAACTGAAACACATGTGTGATTAAACAGCCACTCAGAAATGGCTCCGAGGGGCATGAAGAACCAGCCTTGTTTTCTCCCTCTGGGCCAGCGGCGGTATCTGCCTATGTGGTTCATCTTTGCTGGTGTTGTCTGGGTGGACTGAATTCAGAAGTGGGTTCCCTTGCTATTAGAGAAGGAATAAAGCCTGAGGAGACCTTGTCTGCTTCTTGCCGTTCTCATCCTGTACCTACTCTGCAAGGGAAGAGATGGTGTTTTCTCTGATTTTTGTATTCCCCAGGCTTAAGCGATTTAATAACCTGGCAAAGTCCTATAACCCCAGCTCTAGCAGAGGCTGAAGTAGGAGTGTCCAAAGTTCTAGGCAACCCCAGGCTACTGAGCATGTTTGAATCACCTTGACAACTCAGGGAGATCTTATCCTAAAATAAAAGATAAAAAGAAGGCTGAACCAGAGCTTAGGGGGAAAGCATTTGCCAAGCATACTCAGAGCCACAGGTACAAGCCCCCAAAATCTACAGCAAGGAAGGCAGAAAGTAGGCATGATGGTAAAACACCTGTAACCCCAGCACTTGGGAGGTAAAGACAGGAGAATCAGGAGTTCAAGATCAGCCTGGACTATACAAAACTCTCTCATACATACAAACAAGAAAAAGAGACAGAAGGAAGGCTTCAACAGACTAATAGTTACAATTACAATAATAACTACATATTGAACACCATCTTAGGACAGTCAAGATGCTAAGTATGTGATACTCATTACCTCTAATTATCTCACTTTTACCCCAAACAGATTCTTCCCTGTATATACACTAGATGATTTGTCATAGTTGATGTTACCACTGAGACCATTATCCGGGTGCTATGGTTGAACATGAACTGTCCCCCCGACAGACATGTGAATCAAACACTTAGTCTTTAGCTGGTGATGATATTTTAGAAACATGTTGGAAAGCTTAGAAGGTGGGGGTTCTAGCTGACAAAACAGGTCCTTAGGGTGTGTCTTGGAAGATTATAATAATTCCTCTTCTCTCAGCTTCCTGTCTGAAACAAGACGAGGAACTCCTCTGCCATAGGCTCTCTCCAGCATGATTGATTGTTTTTGGCCCTGTCTTAGTTAGGGTTTCTATTGCTGTAATGCAACACCATGACCAAAAAGCAAGTTGGGGAGGAAAGGGTTTATTTGGCTTACACTTCAGCATTGCTGTTCATCATCAATGAAGGAAGTCAGGGCAGGATCCCAGAGACAGGAGGTAGTGCAAAGGCCATGGAGGAATGCTGCTTACTGGCTTGCTCCCCACGGCTTGCTCAACCTACCTTCTTATAGAACCCAGGACCACAACAAGCCCAGGGATGGCACCAACACCAGTAGCCTAGGTCCTCTCCCATTGACCACTAGTTGAGAAAATGCCTTACAGCTGGATCTCCTGAAGGGGCTCCTTCCTCTGATGACTCTAGCTTGTGTCAAGATGACACCAAAACTAGCTGGTGCAGGTCCCCAAACTACAGAGCCAAATGATGGCTCAAACTCTCTGAAACTGTGCACCAAAGCCCAAATCTCCTCCTATTAGTTAGAAGTTCTCTTATCTTTGGCCACAGCAGTAAGAAAGATTACTAACACAAAGAAGCACACTTCTTTACTGAATCTTTTCATCCTCACTATGGAATGGCTAGGTTGGGTAAGTTTTCGCAGGCCTTTTGCAAATGTAAGTTTAGAACCCAGACAAGTGAGATCATTAGGTATTTTCTCCCTACTCTGTTTAATCTTCCTGCCTTCCCTGACTCCTTGTACTGGATATGTATGTTCTTGGGTAATAAAATATCCTGACAGAAAACAACATAAGAGAGAAAGGGCTTATTTTAAAGGTACACAATCCATCATGGAAGACATACGCGCAGGAAGAGAAAGCACGGTGGCAGGAACAGGAGGCTAGCTGGTCACATTGTGTCTATTCACAGGAAGTAGAGAGTGAACAGGAAGTGGGTCCAAGCCAAAAAACCTCAAAAGCCCCAGGTGGTGGCACATGCCTTTAATCCCAGCACTCAGGCAGATGGATCTCAGAGTTCAAGGCCAGCCTGGTCTACAAAATGAGTTCCAGGACAGCCAAGACTACTACATAGAGAAACCCTGTCTCAAAAAACAAAAACAAAACAACAGAAAAATAAAATGGGGCTGGAGAGATGGCTCAGAGATTAAGAGCACTGGCTGCTCTTCCAGTGGTCCTAAGTTCAATTCCCAGCAACCACATGGTGGCTCACAACCATCTATAATAGGACCTGGTGCCCTCTTCTGGAATGCAGGCATACTTGGAGGCAGAATGTTGTATACATAATAAATCATTCTTTTTTAAAAAAATTTCAAATGTGTTGTTTCTGAAAGAAAGAAGGAGAGAAAGAAAGAAAGAAAGAAAGAAAGAAAGAAAGAAAGAAAGAAAGACCGCATGTCCTGCTCCTAATGACCCACTTCCTCCAGTGCAGCTCCCAGGCTCTACAACCTTTCCAAACATGTCACTGACTGACTGGGGACCAAGTGTTCAAACACATGTGCCTCAGAGGACATTTCACATCCAACCACAGTACTGCCTCTCTTCTCCCTTTCTCTTTGATGATGTATCATTATTTTTCCCATGTACTATCCAAGCACCCCAAATGCACCCCTCACCTTCTCCTTTTGATGTGAGAGGTCTTTATTATCTCAGGGGGCTAAGCAAGGCAAACCTTGACCCTTCTCACTGCAAAACAGTCGGATAGACCAAGGCCAAGGGACTCCCAGGTATGCACCCTAGAGGGGTACCTGATCTGGGAATAGAAGCAGGCGCTAGAGCAGTGGTTCTCAACCTGTGGGTCTTAGCCCCTTTGGGAGTCACATATCAGGTATCACATATTAGATATTTACATTAGATTCATAACAGTAGCAAAATTACACTTATGAAGTGGCAACAGAATAATTTTATTGCCGGGGGTCATCACAACATGAAGAACTGTATTAAAGTCTTGCAAGCCTTAGGAAGGTTGAGAACCACTACTCTAAAGGCTTCCAGTTCCAAGTGATGAGAGAAAGGAGGAAAGAACGCAATGTCTTGGGCAAAGGACAGCCTTAAGAGGTATAAATCAAAGGAGTGACACTGTCAGATGAACTTGGAGCCTATGAAATGTTCCGGGCAAGAGTCATCTCAACCACAATCTTTAAAAGCTGCCAGCCGTATGTGGGTGGCATCTGGCTTCATCTCAGTCAGCATGCTGGATCCAGAAAGACCTTTAGCTATGAACTATTCTAATTCATGAGGAAGGCAAGGCAAGGGGACATTAATCCTCTCAGATACCTCTCCTAAGTGGTCCCTACTTCTTGTGGCCAACCTTCCCTTAAAGCTTTCTATTGCCAACATTTCCATTTCCTTCTTTTCTCCCTCTGGTCTAGGCTACAGGCAACGAGGACTGCATCTCTCCCCTGGGGCTTCCAGTGGTCTAGAACCACCTTTCCCATAGGAAATGGCGTAGACAATGGGCAGGTTGTGGGTCACAGTTGCATACAGACAACTGTATTAGTGTGCCTCTTGCCATATGGCTATAGAAACATGCCAGCAAGCCAGCCAGCCCCAGAAGAGCTTGGGGCCTCACCTGTTCCCAGTGTCCTGGAGGAAGCTTATCACTCCTTCTAGGGCTGTGTTGGAATCCCCACAAAAGGAACTAAAGGAAAACAGAAACTGTAATTGTCCAGGCTGTTGTCTAGACTACTCAGAATGGGCTTGCGCAGGCTTCCACGTGGGTGGATGGCATCGTTATCTGGATTTCCAGTTCAAGAGCCTGAGACAAGTGATGGAGCTGCTCACAGGCACATAGTAGATAAGAGTCAGTCCTAAGATTTGGACCCAAGTAAAGCTGCTTCCCCTGCTCTTGGATTCCTGATGCCTGTTTTCTGATAACATTGCTCATGACTTTATTTCATACCCCCGTTCACCCTCAGATAACCTTTCCTGCTTGCTAATTCAACAAGAGGTAACCTTTCCTGCTTGCTAATTCAACAACAAGCCAATGCTACAGACCCCACCCAACGCTTCCTGAACACTTATTAGTCCAATCAGAATGAGAACAGGTGGGAGAGGGCTCCCTCATTTCAGTCTTGCCAATTAAGTTTAGGACCAGATTTTAATCCTCTGGCATGCCTAGTAATTCAGTGTTGAAGAGCTGGACACAGCAGGATCCCTTGGAATCTCTGGTCAGTCACTATCACCAATTGGTGTGGCCCCAGTAAAAGTGAGAAACTTCATCTCACAAGAGCCAAGTGTGTGGCACCTGAGGAATTAAATCGGAAGCTCACACACAAACACACATACACACATACACACACACACACACACACTGTACATGTGTAGACAAAACACTCTGTAAAATAATTACAGGGGTGGTGGGTTGACTCAGTAAGTCAAGGCGTTTGCCACCCAGCTTTCCTGCCTGAGTCTGATCCCTGGGACCCACATGGTAGAGAGGGGGAAGTGATTCCCACCAGCTGGTTTCTGAAGTCCACATGCAAACTTCGGTATGCATGCACACACACACACATTCATAAATGTCATAAAAATTTATAATAGGCATTTATTGAGTGGCCATTTGGGGTCAGACACTGACTCACACATGGTTTTATTCTAGTTTCTGTGGAAGGTCCTTACCATCATCTTCATTTTAAAGATGAGGAAATAGACATGAAACTGGTGGGGTGAGCATGTACCGTGGTCACATGACGTGTAGATAAAAGGCTAGCGTTCAGAGCCAGGGCTATTTCCTTTCCTTTCCACCACAAAACAAGATTGGGAGAGGAGGTGATGCCATAGGGAGACGACCACCTCACCCCGCGTGGCCTGTACGCACCACAGGCTCTGTTCCTTAGGTAAGCAAGGATGGGTCACTGAAGCTAGGTCTCAGTTCTGAGGAATATTTCACAGACCTGGGGCCAAAGGTCACCTAAGCCAGCTGAATGGTAAGAACCAGAAGGGGCCAGGGAAGACTGGCTTGTTGGAAAACAGCTTACCCCCTAATCTGATGTAGGCAAAGGAGCCTCATGAGCATGTGCCCACACACGGCTCACGCCTGCTGTCTGCAGACATTATAACCTGTCGCGCTTTCACTCCCTGCCCTTGAGGATGACTTCCTCCATCCCTCTACACAGAACCTACAGGAGCCAAGAAGTTACACAACTCACCCCATAACACAGAGCAGGCCTCGTTGCAGAACTCTGGGCTCCTCTGGTTAACCCCTCTGCCTTCTAAGATGTAGTATGTAACAGAGAGACTCATCAGCTTGAACTGAGGGGCCTTGAACCTACTGAGCCTTAGATGGCTGTCAATTCTAAGTCTCTGTGCAGGTCTAGCTGCAGGGACCAGTGCTAGATCCCAGCCTGATCTTGTCCTTCTGTTCTTTGGGGACGGAGGGCATCTGTTTACACACTGGAAACTGAGAGGACACAGTTGGTGTTCCTCTGAGGCATTCCTTTTGGATCAATAAATCTGAAGGCATAAGGCTGAAGGCAAGAGAGCTGTACCCAAAAGGTTGGGAGTTCAAACAGAGGGTCACCGCCCTCCCAGTTCACCTTTGTCTCTAAATCATGCAGGCTTTCCATGTCAAGATCCAGTCTGAAGGTTTATGTTCGTCATTTTAGATTTTTTGTGTGTGTTTATGTATACGTGTTTTGCCTGTGTGTCTTCCTGAGCACCATACTTATGCCTGGTGAAAGCAAAGGTTGGAACAAGGTGTGGGATGGTTGGGAAATGCTGTGTGGATGCTGGGAATTGTATGTAGGTCCTCTATAAGAATAAGTGCTCTGAGCTGCTGAGCTAGCTCATTGGCCCCTGGATATGTTTGTTTGTTGTTTATGTTTTTGTTTTGCTGAGACAAGATTTCTCTGCATAGCCCTAGCTGTCCTGGAATTTGCTCTTTAGACCACGTTGGCCTCAAATTCACAGAGATCTTCCTGCCTCTGCCTCCCACGTGCTGCGATTAAAGGCGTGCGCTTCCACCACCCGGTACCTCCATGAATCTTTCATATGCCACCACTGCCCAGCTGTTCTGTTTTTCTTTGTAAAAAGATGATCTGTTATGACAGATTATGATAGGCTGAACAATTAATGTGGCCAACATTTCTCCCTCACTTTTGTCAAATCTGAAAGTTGAAAATCAAGTGACAAGAAAGTCTGAGGTCTGGGAAAGTCCTGGCAAACAGAGCTGGCCAAGCTCTCTGTCCTCTTCTAGGATCATTCGTGAGTCTCAGCCCTCCTGGTTACCCATCAAAGGACCCATCTCCAGACACAGCCATAGTGGGACTGGGATATCAGCAGATGCCTTTGCAGCCGCAAACATTTCATCTACTGCAGAAGACAGCAAATGACATCCCAAATGGTTATAGGTCTCCAGTGTGGATACCCACGTCATGACACCATCCTGTTCCCCATCCCCAAGCCTGGAGGAGAAGTCCCCAGCTTCTCTAGGTTGTCCCTGAGCAAGCCACACAGCCAGGTCATCAATGTAGCCCCCCATCTCCA
>LOEQ01001358.1:343555-353675 GCA_001685075.1 Bramus lutescens
TTTTTGCTGAGGGTTTGTGTTACAGAAAACAAAGCGATCTCGCCATTTGTTTCTGAGGAAAGACTTGGCAGTGCCGTTCAGTCCTCCATTGGAAAGTGACTTCACACATGCACAGGACAAATTTCTACCTAATTTACCAAAGTTCCCAGACAGCGCTCCCCCTGTTCCCAGGAGAGTTCACGGAAGGTGTGTAATTCATGGCTTGACGATGTGATACAAATTTCTTCATGGAAGACAAATAGGCCGCCTTCAGATGATTCCTGAGATGTACAAAATGGAATTTTAACTGTGTGTGGTGATATGTGTCTGTAATCCCTGCAAGCAGAGAAGGACTGCCTCATTGTAAGGCAGCCTAGGCTACATAGGTGAGTATCAGGTCAGGTGGGGCTACACATAGCAAGACCCTCTCTCACTCAGGGGCTGGGGAAATGGTTTCATGGTTAGAGAACTTCTCTTGAAAGTGTGAGGGCTGGAATTCGAATACCCAGAACCTAGGTTCACTTATCCATGATTCGAAGTGAAGATGGGACCCTTGGAGCAAGCAGGCTAGCCAGACTAGAGATAGCAGTAAGTCTCTGGGTTCAACTGAGAAAGCCTGTCTCAGTTAAAGAAAAAATGGAGGCAGATATACATGTGCACCTAAATATGTACATGCACACACACATACACACACACGTCTAAACATGTACACTCACAGAGGCACATGCTCACAAATAAATAAATATATAAATGAAGGTAGAGTATTATTCAAGGAAGGTTCTGGACAGCAACTTTGGACCTCCACATGAATGCCCATATTCAAACAGACATGTGACCATGCACTACCACGCAATTAAAAAATCATTCCAATGGACAGGATTGTTCCCAATCCTTCTAGGCCCACTTATGTCTTAGAATTTTCCTTGAAGCTCCATCAGTGTGATTATTCCCTCCTTGGGATTCTTAGAATTGTGTTTCCCTCTTTCCAGGTTTTATCCTATTCTTTGTTGTATGGCATTGCATTGCATGTGTACTTGAATGACTTCCAGGCAAAATTGCATGCCAGTGGAGGGCTGTAGGAAGTTTCAAATATCTGAGCATGCCGGTCCTACCGTCCCTCCAGTCCCTAGCAAACTAATGGGCCCTAATCAAATAGGTCCCCCTAAAGGAGTGGATGATTCTAGAAGCTCCGTGCTCTGCTATTTTCCATGAATAAATAATAAACAAGTCCCCCTTTTCTTCTTCCACGTTTATATGGATTCTAGAAATCAAACTCAGGTCACCAGGTTTGCACAGTTGAGCAATAATTGCCTTTACCCTCCAAACCACCTGGCTAACCTTCTACTAGAAGCTTCTGCAGAAATGAAGAATACAGTACCTCCGAGTGTCTGTCACAGTGTGTGAGACCGAGGGGGTGGCTTTTACCCTTCTTTGTTTTGGTTTGCAGACAGGGTCTTGAAGTCTACTATAGCTCAGACTGCCTGTGAGCTCACAAAAATCTTCCTGCTTCTGCCTCCCAAGAGTAAAGGCATGCACTACCATTCCCAGGCAGAGTTTGAATTTTTCTTGGGGTGAAATATGTATAACATAAAAATTTCCAGTCAGGTGGTGGTGGTGCACAACTTTAATTACAGCACTCAGAAGGCAGAGACAGGCAAATCTCTCTGTGAGTTCGAGACCAGCCTCATTTAGAGTGGGTTCCAGGATACGCAGATCTGTTATACAGAGAAACTCTGCCCACTTCCCCAAAATTATCTTTTTAATCATTTTTATTAATGATTATGGTACATGTGACTATTTTACTTGCATTAATATTTTGTGTATCGTGCATATGTGAGGTTCACAAAGGCCAGAAGGTATAAGATCTCTTGGTACGAGAGTTATATAGATGGTTGGGAGCCATGATGTGGGTTCTGGGAACTGATGAAGGTCCTCTGTAAGAGTAGTAGGTGCAGTGCAGTTGGGTGGTGGTGGCACCCGCCTTTAATCCCAGCACTCAGGAGACTGAGACAGGTGGATCTCTGTGAGTTTGAGGCCAGTCTGGTCTACAGAGTGCATTCCAGACAGGCTCCAAAGCTACTGAGAAACCCTGTCTTGAAAAACCAAAGAGAGAGAGAGAGAGAGAGAGAGAGNGAACAGCAAATGCCCTTAACTCCTGAATTGTTTCTCTATCTCTCATTTTATCTTGTTTGTTTGTTTGAGACAGGGTCTCACTATGTAGCTCTGTCTGCTTTACTTGGAACTCACTATGTACACCAGGCGTTGAACTCATAGAGATCTACCTGCCTCTGCCTCTGGAGTCCTGAGATCAAAGGTGTGTGCCATCACACCCAGCTAACCATTTTCAGATGTTCAGGAGAAAATCCTCATTCTACAACAAGGATAGTTAAGGTCTTCCTTTAGAGAGTCCCTGATTAGGGACTGGTTCTACTTTTATAATTCATGGCTTGCCCTCCCAGGCCCATGTTGACAAGCATGGTCACACAAAGTACCCTTGTAGAATCCTGCTTCCGGTACAGTCAAATCACAGTGGCTGAGTGATCATTCTCCAGACTGATTGACACAAGGAGAGGGAGGAAACTGTGGTCTTCCTCAAGAATGTTGCTGAACCTTGAAAAATGGCTGCTCTTCTGCCAAGTGAGGGATTCGGGTCAGTTGCAGGTCTTCATGAAAGATACCCACCCAACATCCGGCAGAGGGCAGGAACACCCCAAGTGGGTGATCGTGGAGAGCTGTGGAAGTTGTCTGATCAATCACATCGCAGGCAGAAACTGAAATGGGCAAAGGGTTGCCAAGACTTAGGTCAACACGCAGGACATGTGAATGCACATTCATGGTGAGAAGAGGCAACAGAGAAGAGTGGAAGCTTCCGATCATCAATGGAGGGAGCCAGGCGGAAAGATTCAAGTTAGTGCTGGGGGAGCTGGGGGCAGACAGGAAGTCTTATTAGTAAGGGTGCAGGGCTGGGGGTGGGCATGCTCAGCAGGTAAAGGGAGCTTGCTGTGCAAGTTTGACAACCTGAGTTTGATCTCTTAAGCCCATATAGAAAGGCAGATGTGATGGTGCACATCTGTAATCCCAGCACTTCTATGGTGAGATGGGAGACAGGGACAGGAGAATCACCTGTCTGCTCATGGGCCAATTACCCTTGAGTTCGCAGCACAAGAGCAGAAGCAAGAGATGGTAAAAGGCCCTTCGACCTTTGTTCTCTGCCTGTGTGCGTGCACATGCATGCAAAGTAATAATAATGATTTTTAAATTGAAAATACAATACATTCTCTCATGTGACGTATCCTGACCCCAGTTTTCCCTCCCTCCACGCCTCCAAGCTCCCCTCTCCCCCAGATCCACTCCTTCTGTTTCTGCTTCAGAAAAGATCAGGCCTCTAAAAGACAACAACTAAACAGGACAAATTCAGGTACAATAAGACAAGGCAAAAGCCCCCACATACAGGCTGGACAAGGCAGCCCAATAGGAGGAAAAGAGTCCAAGAGCAGACAAAGGAATCAGAGATGCACCTGTTCCCACTATTAGGCGTTCCACAAAAACACCAAGCTAACAGCCATAACATATAGGACCTGGTGCAGACCCTTGCCGGCCCTGTACTAGCTGCTTCAGTCTCTGGGAGCCCATGTGAGCCCTGCTTAGCTGATTCTGTGGACCATGTTCTCCTGGTGTCCTCTACCCCCTGTGACTCTTACAGTCATTTCTTCCCCTCTTCCACAGGGTTCCTTCCCCAATCTCCAAGGGGAGGGACCCAAAGGAGACCTCCCCTTTAAAAAGACATCTTAGCATTATTACCTTTGGCAAATGTGAAAATCTAGCTCAGACCGTAGCTCCTCCTGAGAGAAAACAGAGCCTGCTGGGAACAGAGCATGGAACTCACAGGGATGCCCTGCCTTGCTCTGGCTTCTCCCAGCCCACATGACAGCAAACCCTCAGTAACTGACTAGCAGGAGAGGCGCAGGCGGTGTCAGGGCCTTGGGGTGACACAGGTGTTGTAGGTTCAGTGGGAAGAAAAGCGTGCATGAAGTCTGAAAGCTTTCGTTAGGAAACACATGGCACCAGCATCGTGCAGGGTGTGGGAGAGGAGACTGGGAGTTGTGAAGTGTGCAACCCAGGTGATGAGCAGCCATGGCCAAAGAGATTCCCAACTCAACACCTTTTCCTCTCAGAAAGCCATCCAGGAGCATGTGGAGGTGAGGAGTCTCCATTTTTCACAGGGTGGAGCCCCACTCTGATCTTTTCTGTCAGCAAATTCTTTCCATTGCTTGGGATTGAATCAAGGTCCTAGCCCATGTCCCATCGAACCCCTTTTTAAAATAGATTTGTTTTCCTTTTCTTCTTTTTCTTTTTTTGAAGCAGGGTTTCTCTGGGTAGCCCTGGATGACCTGGAACTCTCTCAGTGGCTCAGGCTGGCCTCGAACTCACATAGATCTGCCTGCCTCTGCCTCCAAAGTGCTGGAATTAAAGGTGTGTGCCACCACCGCCCAGCTGTTTATGTTATTTTTAATAATGTGTATATTGTGGGTATGTGTACACTAGTGTAGGTGCCTGTGGAAAACGGAAGTACCAAGTGTTCTTGGATCTGGAGTTACAGGCAGTTGTGAGCTGCCTGACGTCCACACGGGAGCCAAACTTAGGTCTTCTGCGGCAGCAGTATGTGCTGTTAAATGCTAACCCATCTCTCCAGAAGTATGTACTTGTTGTCCAGTTGAAGGAGCGGCAGAAACAGGTGGATCCCTGGGAGGCTCAGGCCAGCCAGACAAGCCCATTTAGTGAGTTCCAGGCAAATAAGAGGCTGTATCTCAAAAAGCAAGGTGGGGGGCACCTAAGAAATGACAGGCAGAGGTTGTCCTCTGCCTCCCCTCCCCCCGTGCTAATGCACAGGTGCACAAATGTGCCCATACACAGCCTCATGCATGTACTGCACCAAAGAAGCATGCACCTCCATTTGCAACTGGTGAATCCCAAGCCTACCCAGCCCCCTCCACGGAGGGGCCCACCGAGCACCAGGGTAGTATTTCCTCTGCTCTAGGCTTAGCAGAGGGACAGCTTTAAAGGGATTTGGATGTCCGTAAGTGAGCATGTCTTTCCCGTTGTATCAGTTTCTAATTGCACACGGGAAGGGTCACAAGGATGTTGGGAGTATGCTTTCATCCCAGGCTTGGGTTTTATTTCGTTTCCTTCCTCCTTTCCAATTGCTCCTCCAGCTCCCTGTCATAAAGTTGCAAGGCTTTTAGAATTATTTATAATCTCATTTTAAGTTGAAGTGAACCCTTAAAGCCTCCCATTCCTCCTCTGTGTTTATTTAGGCACAGACACTGGTATAATCCGCAATGTGTATTGGGAAGGAAATGCCCTGTAAATATTTATCCGACGGACCCTAATTGGCTGTGGGCTACTTAGAGGGAAAATCATTTTAGAGGAGACCCGATGCTGTGATGTGTGATGCTCTTGAAAGAGCTCCCACAGGGAACCCTTGAGAAGACGATGCTCCATGGAACCAGAGATGGTGAGTGTGGGACCCGGGTGTCCCAAGGAGTCTAGAATGCAGGAGAGGAAAAAAATGCAAGTCATTAGAGTGACAATGACATGCTATAGAAAGGACACAAACAGGAGGAACAACACTTTGGACTGAAGTAAGCAATGTGTGAGTGAATCCTGGATGCTAGATTAAACTTGGCCAATGAAGATGACGGGGGTGGGGTAGGTGACATTAGGACAGCCAGGTGCTAAATGTAAGAGGGCCAGACGGGACCTGAGAACAGGAACAGGAAATAAGTGACAGCCTCCATTCTAGAAGAGTTCAGTGGAGGCCAAGATGGGGAAGCTAGGATAGGATGCTGAAAGGAAAGCCAAGGGACAGGAAGAGGAAGTGTTGATCTGATGGCCAGTGACAAAGGACACACTTTCTGTCCTATATAACCGTAGGGGAATAGTTCCAGGACACTCTGCAGATAATGAAACCCTTGCACATTAAGGACTTCATATAAGATGGCGCAGGCTCTTTGCTTCCTGGATGTGTGGATCTTTCTTCACTAGCGTGTGCATACTCTTTCATGCTGTCACCACTATGGATAGGAGCTTGTAGGGCCACTATGCCTTCTCCATCACAATCAGCTAAAAACTCTAAACACACACAAGCATACGCACGCACACACGCACATGCACACATGCATGCAACACACACGCACACATGCGCACATACTCATGTACACGTGTGCATACACATACACACATGCATGCAACACACATGCACACATACGGAATACATACACACACGAGCGCACATACATGCATGCACGTGCACATGCACACACCCACACACATTTGCATACAACCTCTGCACATTCTCCCATATACTTGAAATCGCGTCACTTTACTTACAGTGCTCACTTGTGTGCTCTTTATAACTACCACAAAATGTCAGAGGCAAGCTTCATTGCAAAGAAAAGAGGTTCCAGAGTATAAAATCAAAATCTCATGTCTGGCTTATTGCTGGCAGAGTCCAGAGGCAGCATAGAGCATCCCATGGTCAGAGACATGAAATGTGACTTTTGTGTTTCCATCTTGTGAAGCCGGCGGGATTCCGTTATGAGGGTTCCATGCTATCGGCTTAACCTAATCCTAATCGCTTTCCAAGCACTCTATCTCTAAATATCCTTCCCGTAAATGTCCCACTTCATAGCTTAAGCTCTTGCACGTGTCAGCGGAAAGGGGCAAGCCAGATCCAAACCACTGTGCTAACACAGCGTAAAGGCCGTGTAACGGACTATGAGACTTCACACGTTCAGAGACAAGGTTAGCAGGCAGTACATGTTCAGTACTGGCAACTCGATGGTTGTTTTTTTTTTTTTTAATGTTTTTTGGTCTGTGAACAGAGAGTCCATGATATGTCACCCACACAACATACATTGAGGATTGCTTCTAGCAAAGGTTGGTCCATCTCTTCCTTTAGCAGAGTAGCTGCTCTATTGAGTATTATCTTAATGAATTAAGCTAGAGTCCTTATTCTCCCCGCCCCCTTCCAAGGCCTCAGCAATGGGCTCACGTAGGTTAGAATCCTCCCAGAAGGAAGCAATTTTATGAAGGGTGATGGCTTGTTTCCTCATTCTCAGGACATAGGAGACTGAGACAGGAGGATTGAATGTTCAAGACTAGCCTGGGATAGATAGGAGGATGCTGTTACAAAAAGACAAAACAAGATGGGCACAGGGGCCATGCCTAGACTCCCAGCACTATAGAATTGGAAGCAGGAAGATCAGAAGTTCAGGGATGCCAGGCAATGCCTGGAATTCCAGCACTTGGGAGGCTGAGGACAGAGAATCAGGAGTTCAAGGCCATCCTCGTGTAGTTTAAAGTCATCCTAGACTACATGAGACCCAGTATTTAAAAAACAATAAGTCAGCAACAGTGGTGCATGCCTTTAATCTCAGCAGAGGCGGGCAGACTCTATAGTAGGAGACTGCTCGTTTGCTCCTGACTGCCCAGACCTGAATAATCGCATAGAAACTATATTAATTACAACACTGTTTGGCCTATTAGCTCATGCTTCTTTTTAACTAACTCTTAAATTAACCCATTCCTGTGGCCTACTGGTAAGGTTCCAGGACATCTGTTTCCTTGGGCAGCTACGTGACGGACTCTCTATATCTCTGTTTGGGTTTCCTACCTGGTTTTGCTCTGCTAAACCATTGGCCAAAACAGCTTTATTCATTAGCCAATGGTAATAAAACATAGTCACAGCATACAGAGGGAAATCCCGCATCAGATCTCTGTGAGTTTGAGGCCAGCCTAGTCTACAGAGTTAGTTCCAGGACGACCAGAGTTATATAAAGAAACACTGCCTCAAGAAGCCAAATAACAACAACAACAACAATTATAATAGAAGTGACTTACCATACCCAATGTCTTAGTTAGGACTTCTATTGTTATGAAGAGACACCATGACCACAGCAACTCTTATAAATAAAAAAAATTAATTGGAGTGGCTTGCTTACAATTTCAGAGGTTCAATCCATTATCAGCATGAGGGGTGTACAGGCAGACATGGTGTTGGCTACATCTTGATCAGAAGGCAACAAGTGGACTGATTGTTACACTGGGTGACGCTTCAGCAAAGGAGACCTCAAAGCCCACCTCCATAGTGACACACTTCCTCAATAAGGCCACGCCTCTTAATAGTTCCTTCTGGGGTCAATTTTCTTTCAAACACATGGTAACTCCTCTGGCATGGGTGCATGGGTCACCAGATTTTTTTTGCCATATGACGAATTGATATGAAGTATTTACTCCACTGAGAGTCCCAAACTTTTATCACACCACTACAAAAATGATACTAGTGCAAACTTGTTAATGAAAGTTAACAACCTAGAGTATTTGAGATTAACCGAGGTATGAGAACACCTTGAAATCTAACAGCTATTCCAGGAAAGATGCCTGGGAGAGGTTTTTCCAAAATTTTCAATTGTTAAACACTTTTGTAAAGTACATATCTTACTCAAGAAGGATTATCTATTTCATACTTGAGAAAAGAGTGCACTTCCTTTACAGCCTCTATTGTAGATGGAAGTTTCTGTCCTGCCTGGTCCTGCAGCTGTTCAGTCCCAAAGAAACACACAGAGGCTTATATTAATTATAAACTGTTTGGCCTATTCAAGCTTATTACTAACCAACTCTCAGAACTTAAATTAACCCATGTTTAGCCACGTGGCTTGGTATCTTTTCTCAGTAAGGCATTCTCATCTTGCTCATTCTGCATCTGGTCGGTGACTGCATCTCTGCCTTTCGTGGTCCCAGAATTCTCCTAGTCTGATTTCCCTGCCTATATATTTCCTGCCTAGCTAATGGTCAATCAGTGTTTTTCTTAAACTAATACGAGTGCCAGATCTTTACAGTATACAAGAGCATTATCACACAGTACTCTATGGGGAATATTATTACAAAATCGTTGTCACATAAAGAGGCACCCACCCCCCATGTAAGAAACGTTTTTGAGACAGATGACATACAGCTGGGCATGGTTACACACACCTATAATCCCAGCACTAAGGAAGCAGAGGCAAAAGAATTTGCTGCTAGTGTAAGTCCAGCCTGGCTTACACAGTTAGAATCTATCTCAAAAAGAGCCAACTAAACAAATGAAGAAGATACATCACAGTCAACTTGGTATGAATGCCTGCAATTCCAGCTACTTAGGGGCTGAGGAAGGAGGAATGTCTATGCAAGATCAACCAGGGAAATTGACTGAGATATTCTCTCTCTCTCTTCTTATGTATGTATGTATGCATGTATATATGTATGTATGCATTTTAATAGGTTGGGATATCTCAAAATTGTAGAACACTTGCCTAGCATGTGTAAAGGAGTGGGTTCAGTCCCCAGTATAGGAGAAACACACACACATACACATACTGCGAAAAATATATATATAATAAAAATAAAGAGTTGGCAAGGTAGCTCTTTTGGCAAGGCCTGAGTTTGAGCCCAAGGGCCCATATAAAAAGCTAGGTGTGGCGCTATGCATTTGTAATCACAGCACTGGGGAGGAGGAGATAAGTAAATCCTTGGGGCTCCCTGGCTAGCCAGGTTAGCAGATTGGTCTATCTCCAAGTCACATGAGGGGTTCTGTCCCAGAAGACAGTGTGGATTGCGTGGATTGCTCCTGAGGAACAACACCTGAGTAGATGTCTATATATACATATTCACCACCACCCCCGCCCACACGCACCCCCCCACCAAACAACTAAATAAACCCATCACAGATTTCCTGATGTAATGATTGTTCTGTCTCTTTAAGAGATAAGCCACGTTCATTCCCTCCCCCATCCGCTGAGGCAGGCTGATCTTCAGATTCCTGCTTGAGCTCTCTCTCTTTCCATCTTCCTCTGCCTCTCCCCCCTCTCTCTCCCCTCCCCCTTTCTGCCCTTCTCCCTTCCCTTCCATAGCACCTAAATATATGTCCAACTCCACTCTGTATAGTGTGCCTATCCATCTCTCTCTTGCCTGCCCCCCACTGCCACATGTTGACCTGGAGATCTGCCACGTGGTCTCGTGCGCCGTCCCTGCCTAGGACTGCTCACTGCTGGAGACTTGCACCATCCCGGGACCCACTGTCTGCCTCCGGGGACCAGGCAGC
>LOEQ01001358.1:360926-371227 GCA_001685075.1 Bramus lutescens
CTAAGGGCTGGCCTATCAAAAGGCCAAGGCAGTTTCTTTATTAATCAATGAAAGTAACACATAGACAGATAAGCCTCCTACATCAGGAGGTGCACATCTATAATCCCAATGTTTGGTAGGCTATGGAAGGAGGTTTTGGGGAGTTCAAGGCCAGTCTGGGATACACAGCAAACTCCAAACCAGCTGGTGTATATATAGAAAGAAATGCTGTGCCAAACAAACAAGCTGGATCAAAGCAGTTGGATGTCCATGAGTTCGAGGCCAGCCTGGGATACACAGCAAACTCCAGACCAGCTTGTGTATATATAGAAAGAAATGCTGTGCCAAACAAACAAGCTGGATCAGAGCAGTTGGATCTCCATGAGTTCGAGGCCAACCTGAGATACAGAGCGAGTTCTAGGACAGCCTGGGCTACACAGAGAAACCCTATCTCAAGAAACAAACAAGCAATAACACCTCTTCCCCCTAAGAGGAGTGGGGAAGGCAGGGAGATCAGAAGTTCAGGATCATCCTTGGCTGCATAGGGAATTCAAAGCCAGCCTGGTAACCTTCCATAGATCAGGAGTTCAAGACCAGCCCTACGGTGAGTTGGCAATCATCCCAGGTTACATGAAAGCTTAATTCAAAACAAAGCAAAAAACTAGCCCCCAAACTTATTTAATCATTTCTTCACCGCTTACTTTTGCACATAACCTATTCCAGAGGATGCAGAATACACAAAGATGAGGGTCCCTTTATTCTTATTTATTTATTTGTTCCCTTCAGAAAAGAGCAGGTCTCCCAGGGATAGTCACAATAAGACAAGATACAATAAAACTAGGCACAGACCCTCGGTATCAAGGCTAGGGGAGGCAACCCTGTAGGAAGAAAAGGGTCCCAAGAGCAGACAGAAGAGTCAGAAACACCCCCACTCCCACTATTAGGAGTCCCACAAGAACACCAAGCTACATAAATATAACATATACACAGAGGGCCTAGTGCAGACCCGTGTAGGCCCCATGAGAGCTGCTTCAGTCTCTGTGAGCCCTGTGAGTCCCTGTCAGCCAATACCCCTTTATTCTTTTGGTTTTTTGAGACAGGGTTTCTCTATGTCACTTTGGAGCCTGTCCTGGAACTTGCTCTGTGTTTGAGGCTAGCCTTGAACTCACAAAGATCCTCCTGCCTCTGCCTCCCCAGTACTGGGATTAAAGGCGTGTGCCACCACTGCTCGACCAACCCCTTTATTCTTAATGAGAGATTAAACCCCCATATAATCACTTTCAGAATATTAAGGACTGACTTTCCACAGATACAGATGTTTTTATGTGTGTTTGTGTGGATATGGAAAAATCTAGAAAGACTGGCACCAAAATGTCAACAGTAGGTATCTCTGAGGGTGAGTTACTAGTGACAGTTTCCTTTCTCTTTTTTCAATATTGCACTGTCTGGATTTTTTGTAATGACCATGAGTAAAGAGAAAGGGGTACTCTCATTTTTACAGACACAAAGAGCTACAGGAAAAGCACTTGGCAAAGTTAGGGCTCGGAAGAGAGAAAAGCTTCTTGGGAAGCATGAGGACTTGGTGGAGTTGGTGTCCTTCACCTGATCTTTAGAAGACGGATGGGCAAAGGGTCCCCTGAGATAAGGGTGTAGCAAAAAGGAGAGATGAGCGCAGCATGGACCAAGCCTTAAGGAAGCAGAAACTCTGTGGTGGTCAAACCCACCCCCAGGGCGCCTGACACCCACATCTGGATCTCTCCACTGTGACTAGAGATGACCCACCTGCACCCCTAGAAGGAGGCGCATCTGGATCTCTCCATTGTGACTGGGGAAGACCCACCCATACCCCTAGAAGGAGGCGCAAGGCCTCCTTGCTGGTGAGACCCCTGAGCACCAGTGAGGCAATGGTATGGGAATGAAACATTAGTCTATGCAGCAGCAAATTCCAGCACAGCATCCAGGGGCGCCTCGTTTTTGCTCAGAACGATCCTCTTGCCGACTAGGAGGACCCATGAGCACATTCATCTCCTTCTGCCTCTCTGGGACTTACTTGTGCCTCGAACACACGCTGCAGTCCATGCTCCTACGTGGAGTCTGCCTCTCCATCCACCAGGCCCTTTCTCCCCCACTCCCAAGGCCTCCTCACACTGGTGCTATGGCAAGGCTCTCTGGATCCGGCTCCTGTTTTGCAGGCTTCATCTTCCCCAAGTACGCTGGCTAGTTTTATATCAATTTGACACAAGATAGAGTGACCAGAGAAGAAGGAACCTCAACTGAGAAAATGACTCCCAAAGATCAGGCTTGTAGGCAAATCTGTAGGGCATTTTCTTAATTAGTGGTTGATGGGGGAGGACCCAGTCCATTATGGGTGGGGCCGCCCTTGGGTTGGTGGTCCTGTCTTCTGTAAGAAAGCGGGTTGAGCAACCCATGAGGGTTGCATCAGCTCCTGCCTCCAGGATTCTGACCTGTTTGAGTTCCTGTCCTGACTTCCTTCAATGACAAACAGTGATGTAGAAAGATAAACCCAAAATCCTTTCCTCCCCAAGTTGCTTTGGTCATGCTGTTTCATCACAGCAATAGTGACCCAAACTAGGACACCAAGAGATAGGCAGAGTCAAGTCAGCAGTGATACCAAGGCCCTTTTCCCCTCTCCCCCACCCCTACCCACCTCATTCACAAGCTCACACCCCACCTTCCCTAGCAGGGCTGAAGACAGGAGCTTGGGGTTAAATAATCTCTGTTAAACCTGTTCCAGCAGGAAGTGAGAAGTGGCTCAGGAAGAGGAGAGAATGGGGAGCCTGGTGTTTTACTAAGTTGCTGAAACATAACATCATTTCTTCTGCTGGTTTCTGTGACTTTTTAGTATGTAAAAAGGAGAGCCAAAAATGAAAGGAGCACCAGACGTGTTGTGAGTCTCAAACACACCCCTTCATGCCAGGCTGAGTAGGACACGTTTATGGGACGACTCCAGAACCCTCCTCCTTACCCTTGGGAAGGTCATCTCCGTGTTAAAGAACTCCAAAACAAACTCTCATCCCCCAACTCCAGGCCCTCCAGGTCCCGTCCTTCATAAGACACGAGTCATTAACATGATAGATCTCATTCTCTTCGGGAGGCCTTGGATCTGAGTACTTTCTTTTCTAAGTGCTTGAGTCCCCTGGAATAAGGATTCTCTCCTTTACAAGCACCAAGGTAGCCACAGGTTTTCCCCCCAAGTTAAATACATGTAAATACTCTTGCCAAAGTCCCCTGGAAGGTCTACTTACTTCCTATCCTGAGCTTTTTTTTGAAGGGATCTATTTTCAAATTCTGAGGGATGCACCCCTCCACTCACAACTGGCTTACACGCAGTGGTCTCATCCTGAGAGATATCAGAAAGCAAGGAACACAGGAAGCAAGTACGCCCAGGGTTTGCACTCCTGGAGCTATGATCCCAGAGGAGGAAGGTCCCGACCTACATCCAGGTGCCTGAATTTGCAAATTCCCTTGCAAAATAGGGCTCCCCTTTCCCTAGAAACTGAGGGAACATTTTATTCCGTGTGCTTCTCTGAGAACCTCCTCCCGGGTTGTTTTGGGCTATTTTATTTGACAGCTCTTTCTTTTAGCAGCTTTTGAAGGCTGAAGGTTGGAGGAGACTTGAGCTAGCAGAAGGTCGGGCATGGTAGCATACACAATGCTTTAATTCCAGAATTTGGAGGAGGTAGAGACAGGTGGATCTTTGCGAGTTGCAGGCCAGCTAGGGCTACAGAGTGAAAACCCTGTCAAGAAAAAAAAAGGGGGGGGACAGGGACGTGACGGGGCCGCTAGCAGGAAAATTGGGTGTGTTGGTCCATGCCTGAAACTACAGAACTTTGAACACTTTGGGAAACTGAGGTAGGATGATTGCCATGAGTTCAACCCAACCTCATCTATATAGGTACTAAGCTAGTTGGGGCTAGAAAGCAAGACCTTGTCAAAAAATAAAATAAAGAAATAAAGGGGGGAAAAGGAGGGAGGAGGAAGTGGAGGGTGGGGAGAAGGCTGGATTGAGAAGAGGGAGCATCAAACTGTGCAATGAATGGGTCTCCGACATTTATGTGAGACCCACCAGCTTCACAGCCAAAGTCTCTGAGAAAGAGAATAGATTTTTCTGATTTTATGGCCGGCCCTTGGATGGTTTCCAGATCTCTAATCTGTGAGCTAACACCATAGTTCATGTTCATCCCAGTTGGACCTTCAGTTTGAAAACCTTCAGTCAGCCGAGATAAAGAAGGAAAAGGAAACAACAGCCCTGAAAGATGATACATCTTCTTGTCAAGGGATTTATTTTTATTTAATTTAAATACATTTAAATGTATGAAGGACAGAAGAGGGTGCCAGATCCCCTGGAGCTGGAGTTGTAGGCAGTTGTGAATCACCCCGTGTGTGCGCTGGGAACCAAGCTTGGCTCTTCTACAAGAGCTGCCTGCCCTCTTCACCCTTAAGTCTTTTAAGCATTGTGCAGTGTTTTCCTCGCCACTAAGCCAGCTCTCAGTAGGCATTGCCTCCAGTGCAGCCAGGGTTTACTTTGTACTTGGACGAAGTACTTTCTTCTTGCCAGCATTTCTGCCATGTGATTCGTCACAACGAGCTAGGAGCACTACTACCTGGTTGCTCCCCCAGAATCAGTGACTATGTATAGTTGATCAGGTGAGAGGGTAGCAAGTAGTAGCCTGCACTCCCAGCAGGAGGCTGGGGCTGACAGACAGACACACAGGCCTGGGTACCTTTCTTACCCAGAGGAATTACCAAATGAGGTTGCACTCTTGGAAAGATCACCTGGCAGAGGTGTCAAATAAAACAGCCACCATAGCCAACCTGGAAGTTTGCTTTTAAAGACACTCAAGAAAATCTCTGACTTCAGTATTCTAATGTAGACATGCAGGGCTTTCAGGCAGAGAGACGGTGTTCAGTCAAGACAGATTATAAACTACTAGTTCAGCAAATCCTGGGAAAGATTTCCTTTCTTTGTCTTGTTTGTGGTGCAGTCTAATTACGTGCTAGTCCCAGCTGGCCTAGAAATCACACATAGACCAGTCTGAGCAGTCCTCCTGCCTCAGCCTCCCAAGCGCTGGGATTATATATATGCTCCTCCATGCCAAGTATTAAAGATTTCTTTGCAGTTAGATCATTTACAAGAGTAAACTTTCTCTTCTCTCTTGCTTCAGAAAAACTTTATAAAGACCTCTGCTTGCTTTCCTATCCCTCACAGATTCTTTCACACGGGCCAGTGAGAGGGTTGTCTCAGCAACAGCAGGCTCTTACCCTTGAGCCTGATGGCTCGCGTTCCATTCCCAAGACTCACCTGGGGGAAGTAATGAGCTGAGTCCCTCAGGTTGTCCCTCTGCCCTCTGTACTTCCAGTGTGGCGTGCACCCCACCACCACCACATACACATACAAAATGAATACATAAATACGCTAAAAAGATCATAGGATAGAGCTCAACAGTTAAGAGCTCTTGCTGCTTTTCTAGGGGGACCTGAGTTTGATTCCCAACACCTACATCGAGTGGCTCACAACTACCTGGAAGTCAGCTCCAGGAGATCTGATACCTTCTCCTGGCGTCTGAGAGTGCGCGCGCGCACACACGCACAGACAGATAATCCTTAAAATAAAATCCTTTAACCCTAACAGCCTGAAAAATCTCAAGCCTGCTAGACAGCAAAGGGAAGGCCTTGCTCCACTGCAGCTCAGCACACATGCTCCTGCCAATCACTTTAACCCCGGTAGCCCAGGCTGTGTGTGTTCCCCAAATATTCATTGTCCTAGCCAGTACCCATGCTTCCATCATAAAAAAGACTCTGTTACTTCTGGTCAAAGGTTTCAGGATGGATGCCTTGTATTATGATCCGCCAGTATCAAAAGAGATCAGGTAGCCTTGGTCAGTGGCCTATGAAGAGATTTCCTTTACAAGCAGAGAGAACTAATAAACCATTGTCGGAGGCGTAGATGTTCCGAGGCACTCAGATGCCTAGGTTCTGTCTCTGTCTTAAAATAGCCAAAGCTTATATTCACTTCTTTTCTTGACACCCATTTTTAGGTTTCATATGGCCTCTTTTGGGAAACAAAAGTCTGCAAAGTTCTCATTGAGGTCAGGCTTGTAAGTTTGCTTTAGTCATTTTTTTAAAAAGTAATTTTTCCTAGTAACATACAGAGGAAACAAAGGAAATATCCTATTAATACCAAATCTCTCTCCTTCCTCTGTAACAGTGGTTCTCAACCTGTGGGTTGCAACCCCTCAAGAGCTGAACAACCCTTTTACAGGGGTCGCACGTCAGAGATGCTGCAAATCAGATATTTACATTATGACTCATAACAGTAGCAACATTACAGTTATGAAATAGCACCAAGAATAATCTTATGGTTGGATGGTCCCCACAACATGAGGTATGGTGCATTAAAGGGTCACGCCATTAGGAAGGTTGAGAACCACTGCTCTATAATTTTTTTTGCCGTATTTTGAGGCAGGGTTTCCTCCCTGAACCCGGAGCTCAGCAATGACTAAAGTAGAGGGCCATGAGTTCCAGGGATCCATATATCTCCCCCTGCAATACCTGCCATACTTGGGTTATAGACATGGCCACCTTTTTATGAACATGCCAAGGACCTCAACTCAGGCCCTTATGCTTATAACAAGTACTACAGAATGAGCCCCCTCTCCTCCTCCAATGGTGTTATTCACCAAGCTTCTAGTACTTTCTCCATCCATCAAGCGTGATTGTAAATACTGGATGGACTTGAGGTGATTCAGTCTGACAGCCTGATCATCATCCCCCCTGTACTAGTGGGGGACTCTTCAACCCAGAACTTGTGAGTGTGAGAGTCAGACTCGGTCCTGCAGATCCATCATGTTTGGATGCTTCTCTTTGAGAAGATGGGCAAAGGAATTAGTAGGAAACACTCATGTCCAGGGTGAGAGGAAGGAAGACAGACCCTGAATGGAGAACCTGAGTGCCCTTGTTCTGGTGGCTGAACAGTCTAATCAATCATCTTGGATTTTTTTCCCCACAGGCCCAAGGACCAGGTACATCTGCACTGCCATCCTCTGTGACATTCTTGACTTCCTCTGCACTGGTTCACTTTTTTTTTTTTATAGCGCTCACCACCGCCACCGTATTGATGCTTTTTTGTTTTGTTTTGCTTGTATGGCTGCTCTCCCTGTCTCCTAGATTATAAACAAGGAGGCAGGACGTGGGTGCAGTTTGCAATGTTGTCTCTTTGGTTCACTGATCTCTCCCAAGCACCGCCACTCCTGACACATGTTAGCATCTAAGTTAATAACATTAGTTGAGAGGAAAGAGCTGGAGAATTATGTTGGCAAGGGGGCTCTGGGTGTCACTCAGTAAAAAGCACAAAGTCCTTGGTTCTATCCCCAACACTGCATATAGATAGCTAGGTGTATTGTCTCACTTCTGTTAAGTGGTTCCCTAGAGATGGAAGCCAGAGGGTCAAGATCATCTACAGATACATATTGAGATGGAGGCCAGCCTAGGCTACAAGAGACCCAAAGCACTGGGCTATGAAGACCTCAATGCCAGTCCTGTGTCCTGCGTTGGTCCGAGGTTGCCCTACCTGCGTTCTGAGAAAGGAAGTGATTGAAAGATTGAACACCCCATCTAAACTCTGACCTAATCTTCCCTACTAGGTGAAGTTTCTCACTTTTGGTACTGCAGTCTTCCAGTATTCAGACAATTGCTTCAGCTCTTCTCTCGCTGCAGTGTTGTACAGATAACTGAAGAGTTCAGACAGGAACACTTTTCTTCAGCTAGGTGAGGAAAGACAAACGTGTCTTAAACTAAGCATCAATATTTTTAGTGAGTTTTGATTTATTTTAAGTTTATTTTTATTTGTGTGTGTGTGTGTGTGAATGTCAATGGAGTTCAGAGATGTCGGATCCTCAGATCCCCTGGAGATGTAGGTACAGGCAGCTCAAGTCATCCGACATGGGATGCTGGGAACTTCAGGTCCTCTTGAAGAGCAATATTTACTGAGCCACCTCCTCAGCCCTGATGTGTATTTATGATGCACCAAATGCAGAAAGGTTTATTTATATTTTGTTATGTGACATAAAGAAACAGTCAGAAAGCTTTGTAGGAAGGAATGGACCCAGGAGACAAGAGAGCATGGGCTTCCCAGGAATCAGCAAAACAAGAACACAGGAATTCCAGCTCAATGGCTTCCGTTCTGTTGTCCTATTTCTTTTTACATACTAGAGTTCTAGTTTACATACTAGGGCAAACTCAGGCCCCCTTTGGGGGAGACACAGAGTAATTCACATGACTGAGGTGTGCAATTAATCTAAGGTCATGTAACTTTCATTTGGTTCTTGGGTATACAGATGAGGTTCTGAGGTTGTGACTCAGGGCTTGTGGATCTGTTGGGTAGAACCTTCATAAAGAGTTACTACTTTCTAGTTTGGGATTGGGGACTCTATGGGACGGTAAAGGGCATTTTGCCTTTTCAACCTTGTCACACCACAAGAGAGAAGCTAGGCAGTGCCACAACCCCACAGCAACCATTAAAACAGCATGTGTGGGTATCACCCAGAATAATGACCCCCATGGCTAACCTCACACCTGTCTGTCCAAGGCATCAGACAAACCACTATGCCCAGGTCCTCCTGGGGAATCTTGAGGTATTAGCTCCTCTCAAAGACTATTATTCTCTTATTAAAATGTAAAAATCACCTAACAAGACAAGTATTTGTTACAGACAAGTTAAATCACTTGCCAGTTTTACAGCTTATTCTAAATGTTGAGTTGGTATCCACATCTCCCCTAAAATGATTTAAGAATCAATGTACATGAAAGTGCTTTGATAATTGGGCATGATTGGCCTACACCTATAATCCCAGCATTTGGGGGAGAAAGGCTATTCAAACTCATCCTAGGTTCCATAGACCAGAAGATTCTGAAGAGCTCTCAGAAAATAGAGGGATTCTAAGGTTAAAAGCACTTGCTGCTTTTGCAGAGGACCTGTGTTTGGTTCCTCGCCTTTTCCTTTTAACTCCAGATCCAGGGCACACTCATTGTTAACTATTTTAAGAAGTGGTCGCTAACCTGTAGAACCCACAAAACCATCTCCTTCTACCAAGGGGGAACAGCACCCTCCCCCACCAGAATTCCAAAGGCCCAGAAGTCTACCTAGGAAGGAAAACATAGACTTGCATCATTTAACTGCTATTTATTTTCATAAACATGAGGTATTTCAAAGTGCTATAAGGTGCAGCACTAAATATATACATTTTGAAGAAATTAAACACAGAACTTTGCCATTTTACCCAGTTCTATGCACCAAACATGAACAAATACAGTAACAAGGAAGAAACAGGCTAGGAAAAAAAAAGGAATATATATATAGTAAAATTTCTTTACAAAAGTTTCTTAGTTCAAAAAGTGATAAAGTAATATCTACTCAAAACTTTCACAACTCATTTTCATACGAAAATATAAGTATCAAATTTAGTTATGTATCAGCATCATATTAAAGTATACAGGCCGTGTAGGAATTAGTACAGTACATAACAGATTAACAATATATTTGTATACAAAACATGCTCCTCAAACATTGAGGTATTCTTACAGTACTTAGGGGTGAACTTCCAGTCTAATACTGGCCGCAAGAGCCACCTCTCATTACCCAGGACGTATACAAAAGGCGGTGTATCAATGGTATTTACACAAGTGTTCCCAGGGGCATCAAATGGCAAACCCCCTTTTGTGGCATCTGCTGGAACTTAAGCACCATTGTAAAAAGGAATGACTGTTTGGAAACTTGGACTGGAACAAGGTGACTTCAAGCCTCCTGAAGCTCCCAACTGTCCCGGAACTTCCATGGCTTCACCAGGTGATGTGGAGGAGGAAATAAGCCACCCAGCATCCCAGAACTCAGTTTCCCCACCCCCATAAGGTCATGGCAGAACCCCGTGCCCTGCCCCCTACTCAGATCCAAACTCGACAGGGGACCGATTTGAAAGTAAACCAACATTCTTAACGTCAACACAATGTTTGTTTAAAAAAAAATCAAAATGTGCAAAGTGGCAGTGACTGTCCGTGTTTGAGAAGCGTTTAGCAAGTCCGAGCATGTTCGATCTTCTTTAGCAACTGCTGCTGCCTGGCCTGCAGCTTCTCCTTTTCCAGCAGGAGCTGGTGCTCGTTGGCCTGCAGGGCGTGGACGTACTCGGTGGCTTTTTTCAAGATGACCACCTTGGCAGCCTTCTCGTTCTTCACCAGCTCAGGTACATGGTCCCTGAGCGTCAGGAAGCTGGAGCGCAGGTCGTTGCGGCGCTGGCGCTCCAGGATGT
>LOEQ01001358.1:402143-415537 GCA_001685075.1 Bramus lutescens
CTCTCCCCTCTCCTCTCCTCTTCTACCCTATCCTACCTTACCCTACCCTATCCCTAGTACTATCCTGACCCTAATAAAACCTTGTAGAAGGGACTCCAAAGCTCCTCTGTTTGTATGGAGTGTAAACACACCAACTGTTGTACAGGGACAGAGATCAGAAAGCCCAAGAACCAAAAGTAGCCCTTTCTTTTCCACCTGGAGAAATTCCACCCCGCTCTGGACTGCTGAGAGCAGCTCTTCTAAATTCTCCGAGTGTGAAGGACCTCACTGAGGAGCAGGTATGAGGAGGTTACTCTTAAGCTGTAGCAGCCCTGCCTTGCAGCTGCTCTTGCTTCTTATCCTAAATGGCTTCCTCGTTGTTTGGACATGTATTCACCAAGCTCCTTTGCTTCCTTAGATCCCATGATAGATGGAAAGTCCTTGAACTTTAAAGTCGATCTCAATTTTCCTGTAGATTCCATCAAGTTACTTAATCAAGGAGCCTCCCTTTCCTGTTCTAGAATATTAGGATAATTCTGCCATCCTTCCACTTTCTCCATGTAGTCCCTCTAAGTCTGCAAAATGGCTATTAATAATGACAGCCATCCTACTGGCTACAGAGTAGGGGCTGGGTAAGCAAGAACACTAGACTCAGTGGTCCCTTTGAATTTCCCGCTTACATTCTAGCCTGGCAATGGGGAGATGCAGCCTATCTAGTGTTTAGCAACTTGGCATCTGAAAACGTCTGTTAAAAAGTCTCATTTCTTTCTTATGCATCTGTCAGAGTCTAGGATTACACAGGAATTGGCCAGGTTGGGGGAGAAGGGTCTGCGGGGGAGAGACTTTCTCAGATGAAAGAGATAACACACCAGGTCAGTGGTCCCCTCCAGTCCCTGTGTCATCTGGCGGAGCAACCCAAGGGAGGTGGAATTTCCCCTGCCCCTGACAATAAGTTTTTCAAAGGAAAATATGTTGAAGCTGAGAGGTTTTTCTTGGCGGCGCATTGTACCATTAACTCAAGATTAAATGCATCCTGTCCAAATTCTTTGGCTACTTGTAATGGGCCTCTCTGGCTTGAGGCATCCAGATGTTGATTCCACATATGCCCAGGGAAGAGAAGCTAGTTGTTCTCCTCTGCCAGTGTGGAAGTGGGGGCTGTGGTGGCTGTCCCTTATGCCCTCTCTACTTCCCAGAAGACCAGTTGCACCAGCTTTCAGCACTGCGGCCAGCTGACGACAGCACTAAGCTGATTGATGCCCATAGTTGGACTCTTCTCCGATACTGCTCTTATCTGGAGGCAGGTGCAACCCCTCCAAATTATACCTCAGCCAAGACAGCCTCCATGATTGGCAGATATGAGGCTACAAAGGCCCCACTTCCATGCTCCTGTTTGGGATAACTCAGAAGGGCCCTCACAACTCTGGGTTCCTCTCTGTCATAGCTAATCATGATTGTGGATTTGATATGATTTAGAATCCCCATGGAAGCAAATTGAGAATCCCTGTGCATATGAGGGAGTTTCTAGAGTGGGTTAAGTTCAGTGGGAGGACCCATCCTGAGTGTGGGCACTGTTCTATGGGCTAGAATGAATGAAAAGGAGGAAGTGAGCCGATCACCAACATTTATCCATCTCTGCTTCCTGATTGTGGGTTCAATGTGACCCTCTGCCTCATGTTCTGGCTACCATGAAATCTCTGGCTTCAAACCTATCAATCCTTGAGTTTCTCTCTCTCTCTCTCTCTCTCTCTCTCTCTCTCTCTCTCNNCACACACACACACACACACACACACACACACACACACAATGTCTTTGCCATAGCAAAGAGAAAAGTAACAAATATACCTCCATGAGATTAGCAGAGCCCATGCTGCAAAAGGGGCAGAGTTCATCTTCAGGAGGTCAAGTTCTCTCTCATTCCCTTACCACAGAGGTTGAGGGGAAGGGAGCATTCCCCAGTAAACTGACTATGCATGTAGAGACCTTCTTTGCACCTGGTATAGTTTGAAGACTCCAAGGAAGACCTAATTTGAAGAGGCAGATCTCATCAGGCAACTGACCGCGAACATCCACTGATTGCTCCAGGAGGCTATAGGCTTGGCTAAAACTCCCACAGTGGATGCAGCCGGAGTATATGGACAGGCACAGACGTGGCGTACAATAACTCGGGTTGATATGAGGGGAGGGCAATTGGGTCGGGATGTCTAGGATGAGAATTGTTGACTCGGAGAAGACAAGGAGGGAAGGTTGAGGGAGGTGGATCCTAACAGTCAAATGTTACTCTCTGCAGTAGCCCATAAATAGACTACTATTTCTCGGGGTCTGAAAGCAGACAAAGCAAAGTGTAAGGCTCAAGATTAAGGTGTGTGTGCATCTCATCGGCAGGACTTGGCCTGGGTATGGGTAGCATCTTTTCATCTGCACCTCCCAGTCCCTGCGTACACTACTGCTGTTTACCAAATGTTGTGCTTCAGCATCTTTCCAACTCAACAAGGTATTACTGCCCAGGTATTGCCTTCATCGTCTGACTTTGCAGCCCTAAAAAGTTCATGATATTATGCTCACTTATTTATTTAATTTCCAGGCATCCTTTATCATAAGAGTTCTGTGAAGCCCAGGTCAGAGTTTAATATTTTACCTGGACACAGTAGAAATAGTTTTGGAACAGAAGGAAAGAAATAACAGAGGGTGGAGGGATGGAAAGAAAACACGAGGCAAAGAAGCTGAAGGATCTTGGGTTCAAATATTTTTCTGGGAATTGAACCCAGGTCCTCTGGGTGAGCAGTCATGGTTATTAACTGCTGAACTATTTCTCCATGTTGTTCCCCCCCACCCCCACTTATTACTTCCACCCTAGAGAATGGGTATCAGGTATCTGAAAGACTTAGTTATTAAACAGCAGTGTGTGGGTTCTGTTTGGTTTTGTTTTGAGATTGAAGTCTTACTCTGTTGACCCAGGCTTGTCTTGAATCAGGCTCAAGTGATCCTCCTTCCTCAGTCTATTGAATAACTTGGGCTGGGAATTGGATCACTATTCCTAACTTAGGAGACTTTTACAGAGAACCAAATCAAGATGATCTTATCAGCGGTGGATCTCTTGGATGGTGTGTGCATTGTGCGTATGTTTGAGTGTGTGTTTGGGGAAGTGACGGTATTGTCATTGTAGTGGGAATATGTGTTAGAGGCTGGCCCTCACTGTAGTCAGCATGCCCTGGATTCTCAGGAAGCCAAGCTTCTGACCTGGAATGATGCCATAGTGATTTCCCAGGGGAGGCTGCTTCTATGCTCTGGGGACCAGGAACTTAGCCAGCTGCTCTTGGCTCCGGCATTTCCGATTGTCATTTGTCTTGTCCTCCACCTGATTTAGAATAGTAAACGGGAAAGGTTTTTGTCTTTGCATTTATTGATCTACTTATCTGCCTTTTTTTTTTTTTTAAGAAATGAAAGTGATAGTTTTGGAGAAACTCTAAATGAAATGGGAGGCAATACGGAGTCCAGAGCATCTGATCATTGTCACCAATGCTCATTCAGTGTTTCGGTTTGGTTTTTCCTACGTGTTCTTGAATTTAATTGTGTCTTGCCCAAGGCAAACAGCACAGCAATGGTTGAGTACTCCCCACCCTGTTCCTTCAGGCACCCACAGTGTTATCTCTTACAGCTACGTCTCGGATGTCCACATTCATCTGCTCCACAGAATACCCACGTTGCTATTTCTTCTTATGCTACTTTTAGGGTTTTTTTTCTTCCAACTCCTTGGAAGTCAGAATTTTAGCTCTTACATAGTCTGCCGCCAGCTGCTAAGCTACAATCCATTCCCATTTTTGTCTCTTTTTTTCCACTGAACCCAAGGTTGGCTAAATAAATGATTTCTACTTCCCTTTTCAGGCCTCGGTGAATATAATTAGAATGCAGCCATGTTTCCTACTATGATTACATCTCTCATACACCTTTCTTTGCTTTCCTAGGATTTAGAATAGCTCCATTTTGTCTACTCTGCTTTCTGTGGCCCTTCTCACATCTCCAGCTAGACCACTGGTTCTCATCCTATGAATCGTGGCTCCTTGGGTCTTTTCACAGGGGTCACATATCAGGTATCCTGAATATCAGATATTTACATGATGATTCATAACAGTAGCAAAATTAGAGTTGTAAAGTAGCAACAAAATTATTGTTTGGTTGGGGCTCACCACAAAACGAGGAACTGTATTAAAGGGTCACAGCATTAGGAAGGTTGAGAACCACTGAGTTAGATGGTATTTCCATCATGTGTTAACTAGTGCATTCAAATGCAAGCAGCTAATTCTTCCTCTTGGTCCTTGGAGACCCCCTCCCTGGAGCACTCTGTCTTCTTACGTAGTCAGGGTTGACTGCTCTTCACACTCAGCGTGTCCTGAGTCTTCTGTCTTTACTAGTGCCGTGACTCTTCTAATTGTCTCTCTTGTGTTGAATTCCCAGACTTCTGGATATCATATTTCCCAAGTCTTTCTGTTCTTTCTCTTTTATAATGTGTGTATATGCACGAGCATGCTCTGAGTGTGCAGGTGTGCTTTTGTGTGTGTGTGTGTAAAAGCCAGAGGTCAACCTTGCATGTCATACCTCAGAAACCATCCACACTGCTTTTCTAAGACAAGGTTTCTCTGTTGTCTGTTGTTTTCCACTTTCCCCTTCTCTCCTGTATTCTTCTGAGTTCCTTGAGATTCCTTGGTCTGTGACTCTTTTCTAACCTCATTGCTAACCTGATAACTAAAACGCTTTGTTGTGTTACTTTAAAGCTTGCTTTACGTTCCACAGTGTGTGCAGACACTTTTGTTTGCTGTGCTGAGATACAGTTTCACTATGTGTATTGTAGCTCAGGAGTCAGTGAACTCACCACTGCTGAGATTATAGACAACACCAGACCCAGCTCACAGTGTGTGTGTGTGTGTGTGTGTGTGTGTGTGTGTGTGTGTGTTTTGGGACAGGATTTCTCCGTGTGATTCTGGCTGTTCTGGAACTCTCTCTGTAGAACATGCGTCCTCGAACCCAGAGATGCCATCTGCTTCCCAAATGCTGGGATTAGACATGTCCACCACCACTGCCCAGTCACAGAATATATTTTTAATTTACACAGCTGCTTTAAAGTAATGTTAAGCCAGGTGGTGGTGGCAGCACATGCCTTTAGTCCTAGCACTTGGGAGGCAGAGACAGATGGATCTCTCTATATAAGTTTGCGGCCAGCCTGGTCTACAGAACTAGTTCAGAACAGCCAGGGCTACACAAAGAAACCCTGTCTTGAAAAAACAAAATATAAAATGATGGTATTGTAGGAGCCAGCCATGATAAGCTAAATATGAACAGATCACCCAAAGGAAGTTCTTTACTTCCAACCGCTGTCACCTGCCAGAGTAGGACTCAGCCATCNCACCCCTAGACAAATGACAGCCAATCAGGGGTCCTGAACCTCAGAAACCCCTCACCATTACCTTTACTACTATAAAACCCTATTCTAACTGAGCTTGGGGCTCTCTGTTTATTCCAATATGTTGGACATGTGGAGAGACCGAGTTTGCAAACTTGCATAAAATAAAGGCTCGTTGCTTTTACATATGGGACTCGGTCTCCTTGTTTGCTTTTGGGGGACTTTGCGGATTTGCGCATAACAGTATACTGCTCCATCAGTATATCAGAGTCTTACAATTATATAGTTCCATACATATTTTTTGTAGACCTTTGTGTTAGTCTTACCATTTTACTAATAAATCACCAATTTACTAATATTTTAGCTTTGGTTTATTTTATCTTTTTTAGGAGATTTAATAATAATACAAATAGTTTTTTATAGCTAATCATGATAACACAGGCCTGTAGTCCCAGAATTTGGGAGGCTGAGGCAGGAGGGTTGCTGAAAGATTGAAGCAGCCTGGTCTTCATAGAGAATGCCGGCACCAAGGACACATGGTAAACAAGAGCACCAACACCAAACAGCATCCTAGTCATCCCTGTAGCCAGCCTTCCCAGTGTTTCTCATCCCTGTTCAGATCCACATTTCCATCGGCCTCACTTGTCCTCTCTTGAAGCACCTTCTTCAGCTTCTCTGGCAGTGCAGGCATGCTGCTCAGTTAGTTCATGCTTTCCTTGACAAAGCATTGCATCCTTGATTGTTCTGAAAAATTATATTGTTATTATTATTATTGTGAGTGTCTGCCTGCCTACCTGCCTTCTCTGCACCTACGATCCTCTGTCTGCATGTCTGTGCTGTGTGTGAGAAAGTCTTATGTACATACCAGCTCTGTGGAGTCAGGTTTCTCCTTCCACCTTCTTGTGGGTTCTGAAAATGCAAACGACCGGGCTTGTGTAGTACACCCAAGTTGAGCCATCTTACCGGCCCACATCTTTGATTTTTGAAAGATAATTCACTGCATGAAGAATTCTGCACCGGCCATTTTTTTTCATTCTCTTCTTGCTTAAGAATGTTGCTTCGTGTTTTAAGCTTGCATTACTTAGTCGAGAAGTCTTTGCTTCTCCTTATCTCTTTTTCCTTGTATAGAGATGTATTTTCCCTGCGGCCCCTCTTAATTTTTTTCTTCTTATCATTAGCTTTAAGACGTCTGATGATCCCATGGTTTGATAACTATTTTCTCCATGTTCATTTCAGTTTCTTGCATTTGTGAGTTTTTACATTCCCTCAAATCTGGGTGGAGTATTTTTCTGTCTCCAAAGTTTTCCTTTCCTTTGGAAGACATTAGCATCTGGGCCACTCACTTCAACACCTGCCTTTTGTCTTTCTTTAAAAGTGAGTCATTAAACCCAGTTCCCATTCAATGTGGAAGACTCACCCAATGGTTTACACAGTAGGAAATCCTTTGCTATTTGGAGACCATTCCTCAGCAATCCTTACTTTTGTTTCAATGCTTAGATCTTTGTTGTGTTGAGAACCAAGCTGGTTCCAAACTCCTGAGCTCAAGTAATCCTGCCTTGCCTTGACTTCTCAAGAAGTAGTAGTAGCTCACATCTGTAATACCAGAAGCTGGAAGCTAAGGCAGGAGGATTGCCGTGAGTTGGACAGAACCTGGGTTAATGAGTGAGACTCTGTCAGAGAGAGGAAAGAGGAAAGAGGAGAGAATTGCAACTAGGGTATGGCATCACATTCAGCTTGTGTTCCTTTTTGACAATTCTTTCGTTTTTCATTCTGCAGTCTTTCTGTGGCAGTGCCTCCAAGTTCATTGCTATATTCTGGCCTTCGTCATACAAGGACACAAGAAAGGAAGACCCTTAAGCATGAAGGCTCTCTATTCTGGATGTCCCTCCCAAACCATGAAGCTCATAAGTTTCCAATACTTACAATCCATGCCATTCTAATGTAGGAATGGGAAGTGAAAGAAGATATTCACAGATCTTTTTGTCTACAACACACAATGTGCCATTAATCCTATCCAAGGTAGTTTTCATATTTGATATGAAAAATTGACCCTCCAGTTCCACTAAAGAGGTCTTTAGTTATCTCTTCTATCTCTCTCTACACGTTGAGTTTCCGTGTCCTATCTTTCCTCTAAATTTTGCTACTTGGAAATTTAAAATGCAGTTTTCAAACCTGTCTGTGCCTTCATTTAGTGCCATCATCTGTGCCGTTTCTGAGTCGGTCCCTCTCCACTAATTTTCTTCTCCCTGGTATAATGTCCAACCTCTGACTTCTTTCCATGGTGGTATTTCTTTTTTTAATTAGATGTCAGGCATTGTATATTTACATTGTCAAGATATCCTTGCATTCTTGGGAAAACAAGCGAAGGTAAATTACATGGGAGACTTGTGATCTTTTTGATTCTTGCTTTTAATCTTTGTTAGACTGGAACCAAGCAGTAGTTAGTCTGGGAGTGACGTCCCCCAAAGCCAGAAGCAAACTACTCCTTAGCATCCTCGCTGATGCCTCAAGAATTTTGAAATGCTCCAGGAGGGCGAGGGCGCTGGTCCCAGCACCAGGCCCTCTAATCTTCTCAAGGCCTTTCTTTACCATGGCTGTTTTTTCTCACCCATACACAGCAGGAAGGCACTCACTTGAGTGCTTGATGGGGGGGGGGCTCTAGCCCTCCGAATTTCCCTTTCTGTGTGACCCACAAGTTCAGCTGTTCTAGGCTTCCAGCTCCATCTCCGCAGCTGAGGGAAGCCCTGGCTTCTGCCTGACTCCACCCGCTCAGCACCATGAGCACACTTTGTATTTCACCCCACTTGATCGCTCATCTTTGTCACCTAACAGCTAATGTCCCGAGAACCATTTTCTCATGTATTATATTTGGTCTTATGTGGATTTCAGGTAGGTGGATAATTAAAATCTCATTACTCCATTTTTGCCACATCCTATGTCTCCTTTACACCCTCCTCCCTCCCCCCTTCCTTTCTTCTTCTCTTCCTGTTTTATTCTGTTTCCCTAGCATCAGAGACCCCAAACCAGGGCATCACATTAGGAATTAAGTGCTTGGCCACTGACCTATCTATACTTCAGTCCCTCCTTTCCTCTATTTTCTAATTACTTTGTTGTTGTTGTTGTTGTTGTTTTGAGATAGGGTCTCCTTCTGCAGCCCAGGCTGGTCTTGAACTCACATTCTTCCTGCCTAAGCCTCCCAGGTACTGAGTTCACAGGCAGGCCTCACTGCACCCTGCTTCTTTTGCTTTCTTTGCTATTTAGTAGGGGCTGGTACTATGACTCAGTGGGTGAGGACACCTGCTGTCAACCTCCACCGCGTGAATTCAGTTCCCAGGAACCCATCTGTTGGAAGGAGCGGACCAACGCCACAGGTTGCCTTCTTGTCCTCTGCTCTTCACACACAAGCGTGGGGCATGCCTGTGCCTACATGCACAGAAAAAAATGTAAAACTCAGGGAGATTCTTTTGAGACAGTGTTCCGTAGTTACTTCCCTGTGGAAGGATTTGTGGTAGATGAGTTTCAGAGACCTTTCAAATCTAGCTTTCTCTTTCTTTCCCTCCGTCCGTCCGTCCNCTTTCTTTCTTTCTTTCTTTCTTTCTTTCTTTCTTTCTTTTTTCTTGCTTTTTGAAACAGGGTTTCTATGTGTAATAGTCCTGCCTGTCCTGGAATTTTGCTCTGTTGACCAAGCTGACCTCCAATTCACAGAGATCCACCTGGCTCTGCCGCCCAAGTGCTGGGATTAAAGGGGCTCTGGCTTCCTTTCTCAACTCGCATTTGATCAGTGCTTGGATTGGGTCCAGCTCCCTGTTTTTGGAAACTGTTTCTGTCAGAAATGTTAAGACAATGGTTTCGTGTGGTTTCAGCTATGACATCGTTTTATCTATTGTTATTAAATTTTGTACCATTGGATTTTCTTTTCTCCATTAGATTTTGAAAATACACTTTCTGGGTACTTGGACTCACATGTTTATTTGCTTGTTTTTTGTTTTGTTTTGTTTAAAAATCATCTTTTAGCTTCGGAAAACGTGTCATTTATTTGAAAACTGACTCTAGAAATCTTAAATCTGGCTGAAGATCTTCTGAATGGCACATGTAGGTTCACTCCTTTCTCTCAAATTGTTGGGATTTCTTTCTCCTTGTGTTTGAGGGCCTCTGCTTGCCCTGTTCATCAGAATGAAGCCCCTCTGCACTTCAGTGCAGAGAGTCTGCTCAGTGGTTGGCTGCACCACAATGGGACCAGAATGGGGGCCTGTCTGGGTCATTGGGTGAACTTTCAATATTCATAAGCCCCTCTCTCCACTTCTTGTTTTAATCAGTTTCTGCAAATAACACCACCTTTGCCAAGGAGGCATGAGGAGGTGTGGTATAGGCCAGCATTTGGAGAGTCTGGTGGATGGGGGGGGCGGGGCTGAAGTAGAAGGCGCAGTCACCGTGGGGCTCAGTGCACTTTGTCCTTTGAGCTTTGCAGATTAAATTACCCTCTGCCCTCACCTGTGCCTGGAGTCTCCAAGATGACACTTCAACTTCCTTAGTGGGGGAGGCTACGTCCTTCAGCTAGAACGGAAGCATGGGTTATAACTGGGCATCTGGAGGGCTTGTTGCTCCTTAGGTAGAGTCTATGCTAACACCCTGGCATTTAGCTCCACTCTGAATTTCAAGAAAGAAGGGGCCACACCGATTCCGAGCCTGTCCACCATGCTTGGGCTTGCTTTGGCTGCCTTTGAAGATGCCTTTTGAAGAGAATTAGAATCTCCTTTCCCCTCTTACCTCCCTCCGTCATACACAGTTAATCCATTGATTTCATTGGAACTTTGCTGATACCTCTTGTGGGCGGTTGTCTCCTCTGCACATTGTTCAGCCCACAGGGGATAGTTCTGCAGTCGGCTGAATCAGGCACCATTCGCTTATCTGTGTTCCAGCTTCCAGAATTTTGTCTCTATCTCTGGTCTGTTCCTTCTCCTCCTGGGTTCTCTTTGTCCTCAAGGCCTGTGCCTTTTACATTCCTGTGCTATCGTTTCAGTGGGATTCCAGGAGGCTGTGGAGATAACGTGTGTGGCCACCGGGCATTTACTGGAAAAGACAAGGCAGGGGCCCAGGCAATCTAGCAGGAAGCATGGTAGGCGGCGACCAGGCCGTGCCGAGGCCATTCTCTTTTCTGACTACAGCCGGTGAAGCTCCATTTTCAGGGCTAGCTCGAAGAAGGGTGTGACAGAGACCACAGATTTATCACAGTTGGAGAACTCCTTACCTAACCATAGCTGTGGGGGCCTCATTCATTGCAACCACCCGCCTTCGTGCCTCCTCCACGCCAGTGCCCTTTGACCCCAGAGCCCTCATTTTTAATCACCCTGGAAACCCAGAGAGCGACTTCACTTGATATCTTGACTCTCTGGAGAGCTGTAATCACTTCTCTTTTTGAGCTACCTGGGCCCGGTGACCAGAGAAAGTCATATTAACAGAAGTTTGATATTAAAGACTGACGGGGGTGGGGGCGGAATTACTGACTAATCTAGGTTTTCTGGTGGAGAACTTTAGTTGAACAATGCCCCTTTGATCTTCGGAAGCAGGCCTCGGGATCCTGCCTACTCTAGGCTTCGAGCAGACCCTGGAGGCCAGTTGGAGGCCCCGTAGAGTCCAGTTTCCAGAGCTCCAGGTTGGAGTGATTTGCATTTCAAAGGCTTCAGGATCTACTGCAGAGGGAAAGACACTGGGGAAAGCTTATTTCTAAGGCTGAACAACTCAAAGGGCTTGGGAATTCTTGGCCACCCAGCTGAAGACTTTCCAAGAATGAATTTCAGAGTGAAACAGGAGAAGTTTAGCAAAGTGCAGCCAAGCACAGGGGAAGCGAGGGGGGAGATGGAGGAGAGCAGGAAAAACAGCCCGGTGCGGAAATCTGAAGTACCGCAGCCACGATTTACCTGTATTTCTAGCTGAACAGATTCCGGCTGACCCAGAGTTTTTTTAAATAGAGGAATTTGAGTGTTAGAGGACAGGGGTTCCATTAATGGCCGGGTTCCTGAAGTGTCTCCATCAGAATAAGAAGCTAGGTAGGTGTCTCATGCAGTATTGTGTTCCCCTCTAACGCCTACCTATCTGGAAACGTGGAAGATACTGACTGGTGAGGCCTCACTGGCTTAGGAAATATCATGAGACAGAGGAAATGGGTTATGGGGAAGGTGTGTAGTAATGTAAGACCTCTCCTCAACTTCTCTTATGCTTATTTTGAAGGTTTTCATTTTTTTTAAATGAAGGCATGTATTTAGTTTGTGAGTGTGAACACACAAGCGCTGTGAAGAGGTCAGAGGACAACTTGGGAGGGTTGAACCATCTTGTCAGCGTGATTTTAGTCTGTGTGTGTGTGTGTGTGTGTGTGTGTGNTTTTTTTAAATAGAGGAATTTGAGTGTTAGAGGACAGGGGTTCCATTAATGGCCGGGTTCCTGAAGTGTCTCCATCAGAATAAGAAGCTAGGTAGGTGTCTCATGCAGTATTGTGTTCCCCTCTAACGCCTACCTATCTGGAAACGTGGAAGATACTGACTGGTGAGGCCTCACTGGCTTAGGAAATATCATGAGACAGAGGAAATGGGTTATGGGGAAGGTGTGTAGTAATGTAAGACCTCTCCTCAACTTCTCTTATGCTTATTTTGAAGGTTTTCATTTTTTTTAAATGAAGGCATGTATTTAGTTTGTGAGTGTGAACACACAAGCGCTGTGAAGAGGTCAGAGGACAACTTGGGAGGGTTGAACCATCTTGTCAGCGTGATTTTAGTCTGTGTGTGTGTGTGTGTGTGTGTGTGTGATGGGGGGACTGTATCATAACACATGTGGGAGTCAGAGGACAGCTTTGGGGAGCGTGTGGGAGTCCAGGCTCAAGCTCAGGTTGTCAGGTTTGTGTGGCAAGTGACTTTACCCACTTAGCCACCTCATTAGCCCTTCCAAGATATATATACATACTTATTTAAGGAAATGCGGTAGGAGGTAGGGAAGTATGACTTAATGAGAGAGGAAGAAGAGAAAAAGAAGGCTGTAAAAGGGAGGTTAATACACGATCCTATTTTTGAATGAATAACATGTACTCAAATGCATAAAAAATGTTAAATTCTAAACAAAAGTTAGTAGTGGTTATCCTGGACAATGAAATTATTGTCTTCAGTGTTAGTCTATATTTTTTGTACAAATATATATATATATATATAATCTATTGTCTATATAATTTGTAGGCCAAATAAAAACATTTAAAACCTTCAATGTGAAAATAAGTTACTGAAGTATTTTGTAGAGCTCTGTGGGGTGATGCGAAGCTGTGAGTCAGACCCAGGACCCCGGTGCGCTACACAAAAGCTCTACTACTGACTTCTTAGAATCCAACTCTCCAGGTCAGCCATTATGTGCGTCCTGGCTGCTCCATGCTTAGCTTAAAAAAAAAAATTACTAAAACTGAGCTGTTGTATTGTTTTCTTATTTTGATCTCAGAACAATCCCTACCAGACAATACATATAAGAGATTTTGTAAGCTTTGAAGCAGAACCAAAGAGATCTTGGGTTACAAGTTTTAAACAAAGGTATGTGTCACTGCCCCCATTGAGCTACTTTGCAATGAAGCCAGCAAAATCACACTTGATTATCTTTGATGACTTTATTATTATTATTATTATTATTATTATTATTATTATTGATAACTTTACTTTTTTGGGTGGGGGATTACTTTCCTTTTTAGGCTCCGAACCAAACACTAATTAAAATTTTTATAAGAAGTCAAATGTGGAGGCTCACACCTGTAATCCTAGCCCTTGGGAGGCTGAGGCTGAAGGATGGCTGTAAGCTCCATGCCAGCCTGAGCTGTCCTGTGAGAGACCCTGTCTTTAAAAAGTAGGAACAGGATGAGGAGGAGAAGGAGCAAGAAGAGGAGGAGGGGGAAGAGAAACAGAAGGAAGAGGAGGATAAATATGTGTTTTATTATGTATACAATAGTCTGTCTGTATGTCTGCAGGCCAGAAGAGGGCACCAGACCTCATTACAG
>LOEQ01001358.1:421057-431512 GCA_001685075.1 Bramus lutescens
CCATCATCGAAGAGGCGCCAGAGCCTCGAGAAGGGTAGTGCTCGCAGACTGGCTGAACCCCAACCTGGCACGTACTCAATATCCGCAAACATCTGTGGAACAAGGATGAACCAATTCTCGGCCTTGTCATTCTCATCTGATAAACAGGATGACAATAGCGTTTGAGTCTGTGCATTCTGAGGACCAAGGGAGAGGTCAACCCAGCATTCTAGGGAGCGGAAACCAAGCATTAGACTGGTACAGTGATGGCTTTGCCTGTTGGCTTAGCTGGGAGAGAGAGAAGACAGACCTCTAAGGGCTTAACCAAGAAGGCCTCAGTGAACCCAAGATCAGGTACCAAGGAAACCACAGATACAATCCTCATCAACTGGGGCCACAGGATTCCAGGTGGAGGGAGTCTTGGGACAGAAGTTGATTAGAAAGCAGCTCTGCCACATGCCATCCTTGGCTGTCTCTCAGAGCCCACTGGGACCGTCCCTTTCGTTTAGTGGCCAGGACTCTCAGCTCACACTGCCTGAGAAATTGTAGACATTTAACCCAGCAGCCTTCCACTTCCTGCCTGGGAGGCAGTCAGCACTCACAGCAGTGTGACTCAGGTTAGCACCAACATCAGTCTCTGTTCGCGTGACAAGGCAAGCTGGTCCTGCTGCTCTAAGCTGGCCTCATGCTCTCCTAGGCTCCCAGGAACCCCTGGTTCTGCGCTCTCGGAAAGAGGATGATGCCCCAGGACTTCCTGGAGCTTTATTTCTGTGACTCAGTCAGTAAAAAGTGAGTCTTGGCTCCCATGTGTGACCAGGATGACCTCCACTCTCAGTCTTTTTGGCAAGCGTCTTTGTGTGCACGTGCATAAATGTGTGTGTGTTTTCTAGTGTGTTTTTCTCCATCTGTTCCTTCCTGCTCCTTTCCAGCGGGTCTGTTTCTACCATTCAAACCCTGTTTCTCTGGGTACCCACCTGTGGGGTTCATCTCCATGAGCCGTTCCAGGGAGTCTTCACCTACCTGTAGTTGATCAGGGCCTCCCAAACCGCCTGCCCTTTAGCCTGCCTGTCAGAAAGCTCTTCTGGGCTCTGGCTGAGGTCAGGGGTTGTCACGTGGCAGGGAGAAGAGCCGAATGCTAACAACTGGCTGACAGCTGGTCACAGCTGGTGACAGCTAGGCTGGCTTGGGCGTGGGAAACACGATTCAGGCAGCAACAGCTGGGAAGGGGACCACACTCAAAAGATGAGATGACGGGCTACTGGGTCTTATGCAAAGAGCAGGACCCCATTCCTACCAGTCTCACCACTGTCTCTTGGAAAGGAGCCAGCATAAGCCATGGCTCAGAGTCCGCACTCCCAGCATTCCTTGCATGGTCGGAGACAGTTCTGTCCTGGGGTCCACGGGGCTCCTCCCTGCTCCTGTTCAAGAACAACGTGGGTTTTATTTGTGGGCTCTACAGGGTAAGAAGGGAACGTATGTGCACATCTTGAAAAAGGTTAACTGGGGAGCTGTGCACATGGACATGTAGACAGGTGAAGGTCATGTCAGAAAGCTGACCTGGCTAAAGGGCCAGCAAGGGGCTGTGGTAATGATTCTGTAGTGAGCATGGTGTCTGGCAAGCAGTGGATACCAAATCTAAAAACGTTGCCTATCATCTTAATGACAGCTGCTTCTTCTTCATACCAGGAAGTTTTACCTTCATGGAACAGACAGTGAAAAAACGCACAAATATCCTGCTTTCTCAGTCCAGTGGCCTCAAGTACAAGTAAACCAAGAGCATGGAGTGTGTGTGGCTGGAAAGGGATGCCAGGTCTAGAGGAACACATAAACCTGTTCTTGCATCAGCTTAGGCGTGGGCAGTTCTACTGCCTCCACTCCAGGGCTAGCTAAGGCAACTTGTGGATTCCCGGGAATCCCTTCTAGTTTAGAGACCAGATGACAGGGTGGGCAGAAATGGGTACCAAGTCAGAGCTACTATTCCATCAGAAGACTCAGACAATGAGGGGACTGTTCAGTGAAGCTCAGGGCCATGGGCTTTGCTAGGCATATGCCTAAGGCTCTGGGCTCAGTCCGTAGAACAGCGAAAACTGAACAGAACAACAGCAACAATAGCCAAGCAATAATGGAGTTGGTATTTGATGACCATGATGGGTTTGCTTTGGCCTTTTTTCTTTATGTACTTGGGATTGAAGTGCATATATGTGTGTGTGTGCGTGTGTGTGTGTGTGTGTGTATCCTTGTGATAGAGAAAGAAACAGGATAGACACAGAGAAGAGAGAACAGTTCTCAGTTCCCAGTAATTGATGTGCTTTGTATGCATGAATCTTCCCAAAATCCTTAAAAATATGAAGTCTGAAACACTCATGACCCTAAGTAACTCATAGAAGGGATGAGCAATGTGTGTGCATCACACTTGGAATACTTCGGATTGTTCTTTCTCCTCCCCTCCCCTCCTCTCACCCTCCTGCCCCCACACAGGGGCTACATGTGTCCCAGGCTGGCTTTGACTCAAGTCCCTCTTTCTTCGGCCTCTCAAGGGATAGAACCGCGGGACCCTGTCACCACACCTGGCTAGACTCTGAGTTTTTAAGGTTTATTTTTGATTGCTTTGTTTATGTGTGTCTGTGTGGGTCTAGACCATGTGTGTGCAGATACCTGAGGCCACCAGAATAGAGCATCAGATCCCTTTGGGCTGCAGTTACAGGCAGCTAAGAGCTGCCCTACTCGAGTGCTGGGAACTGAATTCATGTCCTCTGGAAGAGAAACAGCCGGTATTCTCCATCTCCTATTTTTTTTTTAAACGGTTTTGGGATTGAATACAATCCCAAATGCAAGCAAACCAAGCATGGCTAGGGATGAGCTAAAAGCTAATAACCCATGTACTATGCCTCTCTAAAGGCTACCCTCCCTGCCATTTTCTTGCAACACAGACTGTCTCATCCTTACTGCACAGGGAGACCTTCAGAAGCACTTTGAGAAGGCTTATTTTCCAGCTGCTGCCAAGGACCTACAGGGACATGTGTGCGACCATAAACCTCTGTCACTATCCTGGCCTTCAGCCACAGCTGCTACTGGAAGGAACTGAGGTATGAGGTAAACTCTTGAAAACCATACTTAAAATCTTCCAGTAGCACCCGCTGTCTTTAGAAGGAAATGCTAACAGCTGGGCAGGGTCAGCCTGGCTCCCTGGCTGAGCAGCTTCCAGGACTGACGCCTTCTCCCTTCTCCAGCTTCCAGGTCTGGCAATGGCACTTCAGCCCTAACACTGGTCATCTTTCATTTGCCCCCAAACGTTTCAAGCTTTTTCTGCTCACAAATCTTAGCATTTATTATTCCATCCACTGGGAACGTTCTTTACCCCATCCCCCACTTCCTCCCAGGGCTTAGGCATTTCTAAGGTTCAATACTACTTTTGCTGAGGGGCATTTTCTAACCATCTTGCCCACTGAGCCATTTTCCTTTCATGGAACAGGCATGGTGGCCATTCCAGCACTCAAAAAATCGAGGCAGGAGCATTGCCGAGAGTGAGTCCAGCACATATGCATGATGAGTTTCAGGAGGGTCAAAGCTAAGTAGCACAGCCTGACCTCAAAAGACAGGGAGGGGCAAAGCGGAGAGAAAAAAAAAATCCAGAATCCCAAGTTTGAAATGCTTCAATATCCCAGAGTTTTCGAGCGCGAAATGACATCATAAGGAAAAGTTGTACATCTGACGTCATAAATGACATCATAAGGAAAAGTTGTACACCTGACTTCATGGACAGATTACAGTCAGCATGCAAATAGCCTAAAGATACTGTGTAGATGACCTTCAGGGATGATCTAAGCGCACACCTGTGATCCCAGAACTCCAGAGGTTTCAAAAATGTATTTCAAGTTTAAGGCCAGCCTGGGCTACAAAGCAAGATTTTGACTCAGGCTGAGTTGCTGGCTCAGCAGCTTCCATGCAGGCAAGAAGATTGAAGTTTGGGTCTCCCAAATCTACATCAGTACTGCGTTAGCAGGGCAGCTGGGTATAAATCCAGCCTTAGAACACAGAAATGGAATTCTAGAACAAGCTGGGTACCAGGCTACCATACTAGTACACTCTACGTTTGAGTATAGAATATGGTAGAAGAGTGACTGAGGAGACTCTCAGCTCTCGTCTTGGACCTCTGCACTCATACGCACACATGTATACATGGCCCCCAAGTGCACGCACATGTACACACACACACACACACACACACACATGATTGCACACCCTATATACATACACATAAAAATTAGAAAAAGGGAAAACAACAATCTTGCCTAAAAAAAACAAAAAGTGGCTGGGCAGTGGTGGTGCACACCTTTAATCCCAGCACTCCAGAGGCAGAGGCAGGAGGATCTCTGAGTTCAAGGTCAGCCTGCTCAACAGAGTCAGTCCAGGACAGTGAGGGCTACACAGAGAAACCCTGTCTCAAAACAAACAAACAATAACAACAACAACAAAGCAAAGATATCATCATTATGTTCAGTTATGATTTTATATGCAACACAAGTGGATTTCATGTTAGACCTGGATCTCATCTCCCAAACAACTCTCTCTCTCTCTCTCTGAGAGAGAGAGAGAGAGAGATCTCTCCTTTCTCTCTCACACACACAGACACACATATATGCATATATGTATATATATATGTATATATATGACCCTTTAATACAATCCCCTGTGTTGTGGTGATGCCCAACTATAAAATTATTTTGTGGCTACTTCATAACTGTAATGTTCTACTGTTATGAGTTGTAATATAATTATCTGATGTGCAGAATATCTGATATGTGACTCCCATAAGTTTTCATATATATATATATATATACACATACACACACAAGTATGGTTTTATATTATACACACACACACACAAGCATAAGAAAGGGAGTGGTTGATGGCTCATGATCCCATAGATGATGCTATTCTCGTACACAAATTGACAGTACGGGAATTGGAGTACTGATTGGAGTCAATGGGCTAAAATAAAATTAATTGAAAAGAGGGACATGAAGTTAGGAGGGAAATGTGTGTGTGGGGGTGTATAGACCAAAATACACTGTCTACACATATGAAATTCTCAAAGAAAAGATAAAAATTAGAAAAAGATTTATTTCTTTTTATTGTACATGCGTAGGTGTTAGCTGGTGTATATGTATGTCTGTGCATCACATCACATACAGTGCCTGATAAGGCCAGAAAAGGGCGTCAGATTCTCTGGAATTAGAGTTATAGATGGTTGTGAACCACCATGTAGGTGTGGAAAACTGAATCCTTTGCTAGAGCAATAAATGCTCTTAACCTCGGATCCATTTCTCCAATCCTAGTAAAAGAAAAGTATTTTAAAAATCCAAAATTTGAAATGCTTCCTGTCCTGAACATGTATTTATCACAATCTAGAATAATTTCACATACTTTTTTTAATTTGTAATCTACTTCCCCCTCCCCCCAGATGCCTGTAGCCTGCTGAGGTATTAGCGAGTGCGGTTTGTTCACAGGGTCCTATCTAACCCAGCATCCAGCCAGCTCTTCTCATCATGAGCATCCAGTAAATATTTATGGACAGAATAATGAGTGTAACACACTCATATCTTGGAAATTCTGGTCTCACTGAGCCAAGAGGCATTCCAACATGCTGAAAAGCAGCATTGACTGTCCTTTAAAATAGGCATGGCCCCCGCTGTTTGCTCAACCCTTTCTCTGCTCACCTTGCTCGGGCTGAGGGAAGGTAATCCAGTCTCCTCCCTTAGGATGTCCACTGTCTGTGGAAGGATGGGCACGGTTACTATGGCTGCACCAACCAGAGTTTCCAACTTAGAGTCGCCAGGCAAGTGTTTGCTGGTAATTCAGAATAGGCACCACGCTTTCCATCTTCTGTGGACTGGGCTGCGGGGTGGCCTTCCTGCCTCCATTCTGAATCTCACTTTCCTCCTGGGTAAAGTGGTGGTCTCTGGGCTGGATTTTAAAATGCTAGACCAAACGCTCTGTGAGCAGCGAAAGACTCAGCAAATGTTCCTTTGCTAAATGAGATGATCGAGGTGCGCAGTGCACAGAGGGCCTGTTTGGTAGAACAGTGGCCGTCATGCAAGGACTTCTGTGTCCTCCTTCTGTAATCTCCACCCTGGGGACTCTGTCTCATCAAACCCGCTTTTGCGGTGTGAAAACTCAGAAGGGATTGGGTCCCATTTGATCCCACATTACACATACTAAAAAAAGCTCTGAGGATAGATGTGCTTTTAAAGTGAGCACAGAAATATTCAGTCTTGAAGCATCTGGCCGCCTCTGTCCAGAGATGGAATTTACCCCCTCCCCCCACCCCATCCTTGAGGGGCTCTGTGCTTACTTTGCTGGATGAATGTTAAAAGTGGTAAATGTGCATTACGATTCATAACAGTAGCAAAATTTCAGCCATGAAGTAACAACAGAATTAATTTGATGGTTGGGGGTCACCACAGCATGAGGGTTGTGGCACTAGGAAGGTTGAGAACCGCTGGCTTACACGCACATGTGCACACACATGCACCAGTGTTCATACTCACACAGAAAGAAAAAGAATGAATGAACAAATGAACAAGAGGTTGGGAGAGGGGGTAGAAAGAGACGGGGGAGGGGAGGGGAACTAATAGTGATGCCCTGTGATTTCTAGGTTAGTTCATAAGTCTTATCTTTGGAATCAGACACCATGTTGTAAGGAACCCCACGGCAGCTAGCTACATGGACAGTTCCACAGAAAGAGAGCCAGGACATCATTTTCCACACATGCGAGGAAGCGAACCTATGAATGATTCAAAGCCTTGGACTTCGAGTCCTCTGGGTTGAGACATCATAGAAAAGTCCGTTTCCTCTCCGCTTGCAGAGGCAATAGGAGAGAAGCCCCGCTTCTCACGCTGTTTAGTCTGAATCAAGAGCGTCGAATGTTCTGGTCCCTGCCTCCCAGCAGACTTGATGGCTGACAGACTTGGCTAGGATTTCAGATTCTTCAGATCAGGGGAAGAGGTTGTCGCTTTAATATCTTTTTACACTTTTTTTTTTAAAGATTTTTTCATTTATGATGTATACAGAGTTCTGCCTGCATGTATGCCTGCAGGCCAGAAGAGGGCACCAGATCGCATTACAGAAAGGTTGTGAGCCACCTTGTGGTTGCTGGGAATTGAACTCTGGACCTCTGGAAGAGCAGGCAGTGCTCTTAACCTCTGAGCCATCTCTCCAGCCCCCTGGCTGCTTTGGAGCCTGTACTGGAACTAGCTCTTGTAGACCAGGCTGGCCTCAGACTCNCTCTGGAAGAGCAGGCAGTGCTCTTAACCTCTGAGCCATCTCTCCAGCCCCCTGGCTGCTTTGGAGCCTGTACTGGAACTAGCTCTTGTAGACCAGGCTGGCCTCAGACTCACAAAGATCTGCCTGCCTCTACCTCCCGAGTGCTGGGATTAAAGGCATGCACAACTACCGACTGGCTCTTTCTACACTTTGAAGCTGGTGTAAAATGGGGCATTTTGCTGGGGCGGTTCCTGCTATTTCTTTTCACTACTGTCTACTGGCTGCTTCTGTCCTTGAAGGGGGTCCCTGTTGGCTCGCCCTAGCCAAATTGGAGGAAACCCTGTCTGAAGAGTCAACCATGCTTTCTTTCTGCTTGCAGGCTCAAGCAGGCATTTTTGGGATGCCAATTGTTTGTGCAAAGTGGTTTTAGCAGTCCACACTCCCACCACCGGTTTATAAATGCCATGGCTCCTCCAACCTCACCACCACTCAATATTTCCAGACTTAAAGCTGCTTCCCACTCTCGTGTGGAATGGTGAATTCGTTATGAGTTAAAATGCATTTTCCTAATTCGTAAGTAAATTGAACAGCTTTTCATATGTTTAGCGAACATAGGAGATTCTTGTTAGATCAAGCAGCTTTTCTAGCCCTTCGCCAAATTAGCTATGTAGTTTACTTTATTATGTGGATAATAACTTAATGCTTTATCTATTAGACTTATAGACAAATTATCAAAGAATGGTGAGCCAGTTATTCACTGTAATTGGACTGGTTTGTGCTATTCGGGTACAGCAACATGACAGATTAAAGACACCTTTGAACAATATCTGGATGATCCAAATTTAACATGTTCTGTCAAACCAAGATATACCTTAAATTTAACATTACTTAACACAAGGACATGTGATAGAGGAATAAAATGAAGTACAAAGGTAGTTGGGGTTAGACAGTCTTCTTTTGGAAATGTTTCCCATGGGGCTGATGAGATGGCTCAGAGGATAAGAGAATAGGCTGCTCTTCCAGAGGTCCTGAGTTCAATTCCCAGCAACCACATGGTGGCTCAGAAACATCCGAAATGAGATCTGGTGCCCTCTTCTGACTCACAGGGATACATGCTATATAATAAATGAATTAATTTAAAAAAAAAAGAAAGAAAATGTTACCTGCCAGGTAGTGATGGTGCACTCCTTTAATCCCAGCACTTGGGAGGCAGAGGCAGGTCTATCTCTATGAGTTTGAGACCAGCCTGATCTATAAAGCAAGTTCAGGCCAGTTACCTACCGAGACATGTAACCACACCATCATTTCCCTGGGGCCTGAAGAAGCATGCAAGAGAATGACCTCAAACTTGAATTTCTTGCTCTGTTTACCTTTGCACCTTTGCTAGATGGGTTCTCTAGCTCAGAACTTGTAGCGTAGAATCTGATTCTGTTAGTGCTCTATACTCTCCGGGTGGATTTTGCTGGAATGCTTAAAAGATGCCAGGTGTGCTACATGTCTTTGGCAAAAAGCAGGCCACATCATGAGCATCCCAGGACCTTTGTGAAACGGGAATATTTTGCCCTGATTCCTCTGATTTCCTTGGTAGGGAATAGGGCGACAGGACCTCATTCAAAAAACCGGCTTTGAATACATTGTAGTCCAGGACGGCTTCAAACTCTCTGTAGGGAAGAGAGCATTGGATCCCTTGGAACTGGAGTTCCTTGTGGTTGTGAGCTGCCCAGTGTGGGTGCTAGGAGCAGAACCCAGATCCTCTGCATGAGCAGTAAGCACTCTTAACCAATGAGTCATCGCTCCAGCGGGAACCCTTTCCAGTCTTACTTCCAAAGAGAGTCTTGCAAAGGTGGTTCATTCTCTGTCTCTTCCTCTTATCATTTTGAGGCAGGGTCTCACATATAGGCCAGGTTGCCCTCAAACTCCTGATCCTTCTGCCTCTGCTTCCTAAGTGCTGTCATTACAGGCAGGCATGCACCTCCACATCTGGCTCTTTTTTTTTTTTAATGATTTTGGCAAAGTAAAGGGAGAGGTTGACATATAAATGAAGGTCATTGGGCTGAAGGTGAAAGGTTATCAGCCAAAGCAACAGGACATTGACAGAGAGACCCTGAAGTTCACTGGGTAAGAAGCCAGGATAATAGACAGCTGTGGAGAGTGTGCAAGTTCTTTGAACTTCCTCTCAATCTCTGTTCTAATCACAGTCTATAACATACATAGAAACAAAGTTTACCAATGAGCAGCAAGATCCGTATTGAGAGCGTGCGCCATGTATTTCATTTGATTGCATTCACTTCGGGGAAGTTGCTGGAGGAAGCAGGTCACTGGGGCTGGCGCTGAGAGTTTAATGCCTTGTCTGTTTCTCGTTTGCTTTCTCAGATTCGTGCTTGGGTTTGAGGATATGAGCTCTCCGCTCCCTGCCCCTTGCTGCCTGTTATGCCCAAATCCGTGAAGTCCCCCAAAAGCCAACAAGGAGACCGAGGCCTGTATATAAGAGCAAAAAGCCTTTATTTTATGCAAGTTTGCAAACTCAGTCTCTCCGCATGCATGTTCAACGTATTGAAATAAACGGAGAGCCCCGAGCTCAGTTAGAATAGGGTTTTATAGTAGTAAAGGTAGTGGTGAGGAGTTTCTGAGGTTCAGGACCCCTGATTGGCTGTCATTTGTCTAGGGGTGACCTGGTGAGTGTGTGCTGGCAGGTGGCCCTATCTACAGCAGTTGGAACTTCAGGCATTTCCTTTGGATGGTCTGTTCCTGGGTGGTGCTCAGGCAATCATAGTTTGTGGTCCTTCCTGCAACCAGGTATTGCTTCAGGGTAAACTACTGAGACTCAGGCCTCTATTAAACTTATGGATGGCTGAGTCCTACTCTGGCAGGTGACAGCGGTTGGAAGTAAAGAACTTCCTTTGGGTGATCTGTTCATATTCAGCTTATCATAGCTGGCTCCTACACTACTATGCTTTCCTTCCATGATGGATTTCCATCCTTCTGGAATCATAAGCCGAAATAAACTCCCTCTTCCACAATTTGCCTTGGTTGTGGTATTTCTTATCCCAGTTACAGAAAATTAACTAAGACACATTTTATACCTAGGCTGTCTAGCTCTTCCTGGTTGATATTTTGACACTGTTTTGGTCATATGTTGATAATCTTCCTATTCCTTATCTGTCTTTCTTTCTTTCTTTCTTTCTTTCTTTCTTTCTTTCTTTCTTTCTT
>LOEQ01001359.1:24232-36540 GCA_001685075.1 Bramus lutescens
TCCAGGACAGGCTCCAAAGCTACAGAGAAATCCTGTCTCGAAAAACCAAATAAAAAAGAAGCCAGTGTTCATCCTGAGTATGCTTTTCAGTAAACTTCTTACATTTAAAACAAAGCTAACTGTAACTGTGTTATGATGATAAAGTTCTTCCCGTGGGATTGTTTTCTAAGTGACAGTACACTGTAGACAAAACAATAAAGCTCCCATAAGGCCTCAGGGAATATGCTCCCTACCAAGCTCTTAAAACCTGGGTTGGGCAGCTTGGCAGAAGATATACCAAAACCCAAAGCCCAATTGACAGTCCATGAAGGGTCTGCCTTCCTGCTCCTCATACACACATGACCACAAAGGACACATGCAGTGCACATACTTTATATATGTTCACTTATCTTACCCTTACAACAACCCAGTGTACTTTGCATGAACTCAGTGTGTTAGATATGAGCACCAGAGGACTCACGGTGGCTTATCACACTTCACTCAGAACCAGGACTCCCCAAATTTACTGTGCTGAGACCAGTCTCTGTTTCTCACCCCCACCTCTGAGCTCAGTCTCCTGAAATCAAATAGACCTTGAACATTGAGGTACAGCTTGTATTTCTATCACAATATTTTCTAGAAAATTTGGAAAAGGAATATTCTAAGGTATAATAACCCTACCTCCTTTGTAACAACGTAGAGGTGAAATATCTTTAGATAATTTTCAGATAAATCTGGGTAATAGAGAATGCTTGTCAAATTTTACTACCTAGGTGTTCTATTGCAACAAAGTTTCTTTGAATGGATTTGAGTGTTTTGGGGTATGTGTGTGTATGTTTCCCTTGAGGCATCTTGCTGTGTAGTTCTGGCTAGACCAGTACTTTCTACACAGCCCAGGCTAATCTTCAACTGATAGTTACTATTCCTGGCTGGATTTGGTTTTAACACAGGTCAAGTTGTTATAGGTAAATTCTCCATTGGAAAACATGGATGATATGACTGATACCCAAGGCAAATATTTGTTCTCATTCCTAAGTAGCATTCCTAAAATATTACATTAATAGTTTATTAATTCAGAGCTTGGCCCAGAGGCACATGCCTTTAATCCCAGCACTAGGGAGGCACATTCTACAATTCTATAAATTCAAGCCTATATATTTGTGTATAGCAAGTTTCAGGCCAGACAGGGTTCCCAAAAAGAATATGTTTCTTAATCCAGTTTGGGATATAACTGTAGAGTTATATGCACAAAGACCTGGGTTTAGTCCTAGGTGTTATTAGGCTGGGTATGATGGTGTACACCTGTAACCTCAACACTTAAAAGGTAGAGACAGGAGGATCAGAAGTTCAAGGTTTTCTATTCTTTTTAGGCGGGAGGGGGCAGGGAGAGTTTCGAGACAGGGTTTCTCTATAGCTTTGGAGCCTGTCCTGGAACTAGCTCTTGTAGACCAGGCTGACCTCGAACTCACAGATCCGCCTGCCTCTGCCTCCCTAATCCTTCTTGGATTAAAGACGTGTGCCACCACCACCTGACTCAGAAAATCAAGGTTTGCAAGGTCATTCTTGACTAAATAGCAAATTCAAGGCCAGGCCAGTTTGAACTACAGGAGACTTGTCTCAAAAAANGGAGCCTGTCCTGGAACTAGCTCTTGTAGACCAGGCTGACCTCGAACTCACAGATCCGCCTGCCTCTGCCTCCCTAATCCTTCTTGGATTAAAGACGTGTGCCACCACCACCTGACTCAGAAAATCAAGGTTTGCAAGGTCATTCTTGACTAAATAGCAAATTCAAGGCCAGGCCAGTTTGAACTACAGGAGACTTGTCTCAAAAAAGGCCTGGAGGAATAGCTTGGTTGGTAAAGTTCTTACTGTGCAAATAAGACCAGAGTTTGGTCCATGTAGGAAAACTCTCCTTGGAGGCATAGATGTGGAATTCAAGCATTGGGTAGGTAGAAGCAGGTTGATCCCTGGAGCCTGCTGGTCAGTCAGAGTAGTCTGCTTGGTAAACTTCCAAGCCAGTGACTCAGCCTGTTTCAAAAATAAAACAAACAAGAAAAACAAGACATCAGAGGAATAGAATTGTGGTTGTTTTCTGGCCTCTACACATATCCAAATATATGTATGCACCTACATACATACAAACACAAACACATATATATGCACAAAAGTTCATAATCCTTCTGTTTTTACCTTTAAATTAAGTATTTATTAATATCTGTAATTCACTTCAGAGAAACCTGTAACAAACATGTCAGTTTGAATTATTGAAAAATAGAAAATATAGAACCATATTTAGCCACTTAATACTTTCCTAGTGGTGTATAATGCAACTAAAATCACGTGTTAATGTGGCCCACTTTAAAACGCTATAGATATTTTCAGTTTAGCAACTACTATAGATAACATTATAGTACTATATTGAAAATATGGTATAGTAAAAGGCACTAAATGATTAATAACGGTCTCTTTCTTTTCTAGTTTATGTTATGATAGCAATTTTCTGCATAGCATCAGCAATGAGTCTGTACAACTGTCTTGCTGCATTGATTCATAGGATGCCATGCGGACAGTGCACGTATGTATCTCTTGGAGATTGCTTTAATTAGTGTTTGAACTTAATACAGGGAAAGTGAGGTGCTACTTTAAGGCTGTATATTCAGTATACACTAAATTTATGGCTATTTAAAGTCAGTAATATGTTTGGGATTTTTAAATTGAGTTCCTGAGATATATTGAATTAGCTATATATGGCTAGTGCCATCAATACTGGAAAACATAGAGAACATTTCCATTACCATAAAGGGTTTTTGTTAAACTGGTTATTATGCCTCATTAGTTTTACGTAAAATTATGAAATCTAGAGTAATATTTCAATCATTTCTTGTTAGTCTGTCATGTTTTGTATCAAGTAATCATTGTATTTTATATACAGCACAAATAAACTTTTTATTTATTTTTAGGATTTCCTTTTGTGGCAGAAGCATTAAAGTAAGCCTGGTTTTCCTCTCTGGACTGTGCATCTCAGTTGCTGTTGTGTGGGCTGTGTTTAGAAATGAGGACAGGTATGATGACTCTACTTTATTGTGGATTTAAGGATTCCTGACTCTTATTCATTATGATTATTATGGAATTTTTGTTTGTTTTTATTCCAGAACATATTTTAAAACAAAGTAGTTTTGTTTTGTTCTTTTGCTTTGTAGCCCTGGCTGTCCTGGAGCTCACTCTGTTGACCAGGCTGGTTTCGAACTCAGAGATCTCTCTGTCTCTGCCTCTGCCTCCCAAATTTTGGGATTAAAGGCATGTGCCAATACCACCTGCCCGGTTTCTGCAGCTTTTAAGTCCCAAAGAATCACACAGAGGTCTACATTAGTTATAAACTGATTGGCCCATTAGCTCAGGCTTCTTATTAACTCTTATAGCCCATTATTTTTGTCTGTGTTAGCCATATGGCTCGGTACCTTATTCATTGAGGCAGTCACATCTTGCTTCCTCTGTGTCAGGGTCACAACTGCAGAATCAAATTTCCCTCTTCTCAGAATTCTCATTGCCCCGCCTTTACTTTCTGCCTGGCTACTGACTAATCAGCGTTTTATTAAAAATAATACAAGTGACAGGATAAAAGACCATTGTCCCACCGCATTCTTGTGTTTGCAGTGACCAGTTTCCTCTGTCTCCTGTATGCAGAGGTTACAGGTGTAAGCCACCAAATCTAGCAAATGAATAGATCTTAGGCTAATGATTTATACTCTTACAAGGAGGGGAGTTGGGTTAAACGCTTAGACTTAAAATATGCTTAATTATGGTATGTTACTGCAAAATGCTGTATAACGTTAACAAATGGTCTCTGAATTGGTAGTGCAGTGATTTCCAGCCTGTGTTTTAAGTGGAAAGGCTGTCATATTTTAAGTTCTGTCACTGTGATAAAATACCCTGCTGAAAAGCAGCTTAGGAGAAAAGATATTTTAGCTCACAAATAGTGAGTGATAGTCCATTACTGTTGAGAAGTCAGGGTGGCAGGAACTTGGAGCAGCTGATCACATCACATCCGCAGCCAAGAGCAGCGAGAACTGAGTGAATGGACTTGCTTGTTTCAACCCTGTCTCTACAACTAAACAGTCCGGAACCCAAACCCAGGGAATGATGCTGCTCACATGCTCACATTCAGATACTTCCAACTCAGTTAGCCCAGTAAAGAAAATGTCTCACAGACATGCCCACAGGCCAACACACCCGGCTTAGTTAGGGTTTCTATTGCTGTGAAGAGACACCATGATCGCAGCAATTCTTATAAATGAAAAACATTTAATCATGGTGACTTGCTTTCAGTTCAGAGGTTTAGTCCATTGTCATGGTGGGAACCAAGGCAGCATGCAGGCAGAATGTGGCTCTGGAGCTGAGAGTCTTTATATCTTGATCTAAGGCAACAGGAAGTGAATTGAGACACTGGGCATTATCTTGAGCATACATGAGACCTCAAAGCCTGCCTCCACAGTGACATACTTCCTCTAAAAGGACCACACCTACTCCAAGGCCACACCTCCTAGTAGTGCCTCTCCCTTTGGGGATCATTTTCTTTAAAAACACCACAACAAGCCAGACATTTCCTCTTTGAGATTCTCTTCCCAAATGATTCTGATGTCAAACTGATAAAAACTAACCATGATAAAAGCAAAATGTAAAAGACTATATAGAATATTTTGCCTTTCATAGTAGAAAGAAGGGGCTATGTAAGATATCTGTCCATTTACTGAGAGCAACAGGTATGACTGTCTATAAAAAAATCATTACATGCATTGTGTGTGTGTGCATGCATGCATGTGTGTGTGCATGCGCATGCGTGTCTCTCACCTGGGTGTACATGCCACAGCGTAAGTGTGGCAATCAGAGGGCAACTTGGGTCAGTTCACTCCTTCTACCCTGTGGGTCTCAGGAGTCTCAGGTCATCAGGCTTGGTACCAGGTACCCTTACCTGCCCAGCCATCTTGCCAACCCAGTGTCAATTCATGGCAGGAAGGAAAACCTGAGGAAATTATATAACATATGTTCAATGGCTTATTAATAAAACTATTGATGACCTGGAAATCTTTTTATAATTATCAAAGTTATTGGTTGCTAGTTATGCATATTAATTTCTAACAAGTAAGTTGTATAGCTTTCACTTTGTGCTCAGCTGGTCTGAATATAAACATGAGGATTTTGTTGGCAGCTGTCTTTGTAGGAGACATGCAAAGCTGCAGAGATTAAGGTGAATATGTACTCGCATCTGACACGCATTCTTCTGAAGTAGCCTTTGAGTCATTTTTCTGCCAGGAACAGGGGCTATGAGGAGATAGTTCATAGCCATTGAATGGCATAACTATAATGATCTATTTATTTAACTTTCATCTAAAAGTAATGTAATGGAACAACAGGTGAATCTCTCTCTTTCTCTCTGTTTTATTATAGATGGGCTTGGATTTTACAGGATATCTTAGGAATTGCTTTCTGTCTCAACTTAATTAAAACAATGAAGTTGCCCAATTTCAAGGTAAAATATATTACTTTTATAGCTGTAATAATAATGTTTTTTCAAAAACATTGAGGTGAATTTGCATATAGTAGAACATGCTCATTTTAATTGCACTGTTGAAATGTTGTATGGGTATGTATAACTTCCATCCAAATGAGCTGCAGACCATTCCCCGTCTTCAGAGAGTCCATCCTGCCTGTCTGTGCTCACTTCTAACCCTAAGACAAGGACAGCTACTAAGTTGCTAGCTGGATGTTTTTCATCACTCATACTCTTTTAATAAAACTTCATAAGACTAAATATTTGGGAAGAACTTTCTTTAATTCAATGATGTTTTTAAGCAAATGGGTTACATGAAGTAAGGATTTTTAAATGATTATTAAATAAAATATGCCTAGCAATAACCATAAAATGCCTTTTTAAATAGTGTTCAAATATATATTCTCATGCTTACTTGTTTCTGCAAAGTAATTTGATTTGATAGTTTAGATGTGGGAAGTTTGATCTTTTAAATCCCTTTTCCCCGACAGTCCTGTGTGATACTGCTAGGCCTTCTCCTGGTCTACGATGTGTTCTTTGTCTTCATAACACCATTCATCACAAAGGTAGGACCGCATGTGCATTTTCAGTTCATGAGGAAACATCGTAAAAGATGAAATTCTTTAAAAAAAATCCATTGCCTTGAGACAAAGTCTCTTCAGTATGTACCTGGCCAGTAGAGAACTCTCTCTGTACAGCAGGCTGGCCTTGAACACCCAGAGACCTGCCTGCCTCTAGATTAAAGGCATTTGTCACTACAGCCTGCACTGCCACACACAGCTCCTCGCATTTTTTTTAAGTTTACTTATTTTGTGTGTCTATGTGCTTCTAAGCATGTGCACCCTGTGCTTGCCTGGTGCTCATGGAGACCAACAGAGTGCATCCTTTCCCCTAGAACTGTAGTTCCAGATTTCCACAAGCCACCCGTTGTGGGTGTAGGAACCCAGGCCCTCTGCAAGAGCAGTGGGTGCTCCCAACCTTGAGCCATCTGCCTCGAGAAGAGAGCTGTAACTCTTCAGAGGTTGTTGGTGTTGCAGATTGTGTACCTCATAGAGAATTTTGAGTCCCTGAAGGGAATTGCCTTTGAAATTGGTCTTTCAGTGGAGGGTATTTCAAGTTTTCAATTGCTTGTTAGAGAGAATAAAGAACTTATGATTACTATAAAGTGAGAATATCTAATTTTTCTTACCTTTTAAAAGTAAAATTTTCTTATAATGGCTACTGTGGACCGTTTAGAGAGGAAGGGAGAGAGGGAGGGAAATGTGTCGTTGCTGCCTTTATTTCTGAGAACTAAAGGAGCAGCACACCTACTCTGCAGTCCAGGAGCGAACTGTCTAGCCTGGTGACCGATCCTGTGCCTTGTAGATGCCCCTTGTGCTTCCGGGTCCCAGCCTGCTGTGTGATAAGCCATGCAGGCTTTCCACATTAGAGTTCTTTTGGCTTCAGTGACAGATCTTTTTTGTTTGTTTTTTGTTGTTTTGTTTTGACTTTTTGAGACAAGGGTTCTCTGAGTAGTCCTGGCTGTCCCAGAATTGCTCTGTAGACTAGACTGGCCTTGAAATCAGAGATCTGCCTGCCTCTACCTCCTCAGTGCTGGGGTTAAAGGCATGTACTGCTGCCTGGCCCAACTTGATCTTTCTGTACCAGAAAGGTCACCTGTCTCCAGACTGCTCATTGAGGCCAGGGTGAGGCTGACCTCAGTACAAATTCAATCCAGGGCCCCCATTCCCACTTTGCATTTCTGTCCATTTTGTCTGTCTCCTGGTTCTATTGCCAGAAGCTCCTAGCTGGATTTTGTTTCAGATGACTGCAGTTTGTGCTGTCTCTAGAGGCTGAGAATGAGACAGTTGATTGCCTGTGTTCAGCTGGCAGTAGACTGTGTGCCATGGGCTGTCAATCATGCTTCCATTGTGGAAGGTTGTTTTCTTTAGATGTCTAAAACCATCTCTTACCTTCCTCCCTTTAGAATGGTGAGAGCATCATGGTGGAACTTGCGGCTGGGCCTTTCGGGAATGCTGAAAAGGTGGGGATGGTGTGGACAGCGGTGTCCACACAGTGTCTGCCTGTCTGTTGCATAGTTTTGCCTTCCTACTGTAACTCACTGGTCATGGGTGCATGTTAACATACTATAAAACTTATTTCTCACAAATATAGCCATTTTCTTAGTTATTCTAAATTATTAAATACCTATTGACTTGGGTTTCATCCTAGAATGATGGAAACTTTGTGGAAGCCACTGCTCAACCCTCAGCTCCCCATGAGAAAGTAAGGATTGTTTTCAGATAAGTTCATTGGACTTTAAAATCATACCCTTGGAGAGGAAACTCTTTGGTTGGGAAAAATTTAGATTGACCAAAACAAAACAAGAAACTTATCAGGGTCTGAGTCCTGTTCTTGGTAAAAAGAAAAGAAAAATTAAAGGGTTAGCTGTGGGGGGAGTGCATTAATACTGTTCATCCTCCATGTGTTGGATTTAATTTCCTAAAACTATATGTCTTAATTCTTTTAACTTTTTGTACAGAATGCATATGTGTATTATGTATGTGTATGTTTATATGTTTATGTGATCTTATTCCAAGTTTCCTTTTAAATAATCAGTTTAAAAAACATTAAAATGACTACTACATTGTCAGTCTTCCCTTCCTAAGAGAGATTGGGAAGAGATTTATTGGCTCATTCTCTCTCTCCCTCTCTCATTCCCTCTCCTTCTGCCTCCTTGCCCTCCCCGCTCCTCTCTGCTTTTCTTTCTTACAGTTGCCAGTACTTATCAGGGTGCCAAAGCTGATCTGTTACTCAGTAATGAGTGTATGTTTCATGCCCGTTTCAATATTGGGTTTTGGAGATATTATTGTACCAGGTGAGTGAATATAATAATTTTAGCAAAACCATACTTATGGTTTTAAGGGTCATAGTCACAGCATCTAAAAGTTACAAGGCTCTGCATTTTTTTGACTGTCATTTGAACTGGGATCAATGACAAAGGTTAAAGAAAATATCTTTTGTAGGGTAAAAGAGAAATCGCCGCTCAAAACAGCCGAAGTGAAATGTCTGCTAGCTGAAAAGTATCTTGAAACATCAAGGATCCATTTAACCTTTTCCTGTAGAGCATATTTTGTGATCCTCTCCAAAAGCTGGATATAATAACACAGTTGCTTTCCAAATTTTAGGAAGTGCTTTAGCGATGCCAGCAAGGTAGCTTTGAAGAAGAGGAGCAACGGAACCCTAGCTCACATAGCTTTATAATTAAAGATAATTGATTAGGAAATGTATCACAGTAGCCTGCAGATTGGGGACAGACAGGGACCTGTTGGAAACCTAGAGAGAAGCGTAGACAGGAGTGGCTGACTAGGCCAGGACACTAGATGTGAGATCTAGGCTAGATATAAGGAAGCTATAGAGAGGAGGAGCAAGTGGCCTTACCTGAACAGACATTTGAGGTAGACATTTATAAATACTTATTTAATATGTACATTATGAGATATCTTCTTTGGTGATGTTCAACAAGTTTCTTCTAAAAAATGAGTATTGAGCTGTTTCTGCATATTTGCATGTACAAATGAGAGTTTATATTTTGGTTTATTTATTTATTTTTGGTTTTTCTAGACAGGGTTTCTCTGTAGTTTTGGAGACTGTCATGGAACTAGCTCTTGTAGACCAGGCTGGTCTCGAACTCACAGAGCTCCGCCTGCCTCTGCCTCCTGAGTGCTGGGATTAAAGGTGTGTGCCACTACCACCTGGCTATTTCATTGTTTTTTAAAATTCTTAGTACTGGGGCTGGGCATCAGCAGTTAAGGGTCTTGTTCTTGCAGAGGACCCAGGTTCAGTCCCAGGACCCACACAGTTACTCACAGCTCTGTGACTCCAGTTCCAGGGGTTAGAATACCTTTCTCTGATAGGCAGCAGGCACACATGGTGCTCACACATACATGCAGGAAAAGCATTCAAACTCATGAAAAAAATAGTTTTTAAATAAAATTACTTGCATTAAAACTTATAGGATTTGCTGAGGGAGGCAGAGATAGGTAGATATCTATGAATTTAATGCCACCCTGGTCTACAGAGCAAGTTCCTGGACAGCCAGGACTATACAGAGAAACTCTTGTCTTGAAAAAGAAAAAACAAAACAAAACAAAAAACCCCTTAAGTCATTCTTCTAAATATCTTCTAAAATTATGTCTCTTTATGTATTTCCAATATATTTTAAACCCATGTGTATTTATTCATTTTTTAAAAATAAAAATAAAATTATCTATTTTATTACATATAACATATTTTCTAAATATGTGTACAGTGTTGAATGACAGTCTGATTGACGTGCTACCTCACTTTTTTTTGTCTGTCATGAGAACACTTGAAATCCACTCAGCAGGTTTCCAGAATAATATGCTGCTATTAAGTACCATCAATGAGCTGTTTGATGAGTCTCTGGAATTTATTTCTCTCTGAGTGAACTTTGTATCTTTTGGTCAGTATTTCCTTCCTCAAACATTCCTCACTCCCACCATTTTATTCTACTTCCATGAGTTCAACTCTTTGAAGTTTTACTTACAAGTGAGATAATACAGTACTTGTTTGTCCTTTTTTCTTTTTCCATCCTGGGAATTGAACCCAGCATCTCACACATTCTAAGCAAGAGCTCTACTACTGAGCCACTGAGAACCATCCACAACTCTGTTTGGTTTTTTTTTTTTGAGACAGGGTTTCTCCATGTAACTTTGGAGCCTGTTGGAGATGACCTGCCTCTGCCCCCCAGCACTGGGATAAAGGGTTCACCACACTGCCCAGCAGTATTTGTTTGTCTATGGCTGGCTATTAGTTGCTTAATAGAGTGTCCTCCAGATTTATCACAGTGCTTTTACCACAAATGGACAGGATTTCCATATTCTCTCTTATTTCTGGTCTTCTCTTCCCCCAACGTGTGTGTGTGTGTGTGTGTGTGTGTGTGTGTGTCTGTGTGTCTGTGAGTGCGCGTGCACTTGGTGTGTGGAAGCCAGAGATTGATGTCCCTCACTCTCCACCTTTTTCATTCATTCATTCATTTTTTTCTTTCTTCCTTTTTTTGAGACAGGGTCTCTCTACACAGCCCTAGCTGTTGGGAAACTCACTCTGTAGACCAGGCTGGCCTTGAACTCACAGAGAGTTTCATTCCTCTGCCTCCTGAGTGATTAAAGTTGGTGCACCACTATACTGGCTCTTTAAAATTTGTATTTTATTTATTGTGCCTATGGGTGTTTTGCCTGCGTGTGTATCTGTACCATGTGTGTGCAGTACCTGTGGAGGTCAGGAGAGAGTATCAGATTTCCTAGAACTGGAGTTGCAGATGGCTGTGAGCCACTATGTGGATGCTGAATCCTAGGTACCCTGGAAGAGCAGCCAGTGCTCATAACTGCTGAGATAATTTTTGAGATAGCATTTCTCACTGGACGTGAAGCTCGCTGATTCAGCTAGCCTGGGCAGCCTTTGAGAGACAGGGATTCACCTGTCTCCTTCCCCTGGTACTGAGGTGGCAAACATGCTGTCACATGTTGGCGTGGGAATCCACACTCAGGACAATGAGATAGCCAGCCTTTTGTCCACTGAGCCATCCCTGCAGCCCAGTTTCTTTTTTTCAAGGAGGAGTAATACTTGATTTTGTATATGTATTGCATTTTATTTATCCATTCATTAGTAAGCACTGAGATTGACTTTATGTCTTGGCTGTTCTGAATATTGAACATGTCTTTTTTACCACACTAATTTCACTTCCTTTGGGTTTTTGCTCGGTAGTGGTATGCTGAGTCACGTCATAGAATTGTATTTTTAAGACAGTCTTTGCTGTGTAGCCCAAGCTGGACTCAATCTCATGATCCTCCTGTCTCTGTCTCCTAAGTCCTTAAATTACAAGCTTATGCCACCATGCATAGCCTGCTTTTAATTTTTTGGTATTTGTTGATAGGGCCTTGGGCGTACTAGGCAAATCCAAGAAATACTGATGTAGTCTTTTTCCCATTTTGTCATTGGGTTGTTTTTCTTACTGTTGGCTTGTTTGGGATCCTTGCATGTGTTAGATATTAGCCCTTATCAGTTTTGTGTGCAGATATTCCCATTTCACAGGCTGTTTTCTCGTTCTATTGATTGCTTCCTTTGCTGAATGGAAGATTTGATGTAATCCATTGTCTTTCAATATGTTTATATTAATGAAACATAAAAATATTTTCTCTCTAATATGGAATATTGAACAGCTAATAAAGGTCATGTTTTTCAAATACTGTTGAATGGCTTAGGGGAAATGTCTAAAGTGTGGTACCAAATTTTTTAAAATCAACATATGAAAGTTGGTTCATGTTTTACGATATTTTATTACTCTCGTAGTCTTAAAAAAGAGTGAAATTCAACCGGTATTGTTTCCCATTATAACAGTTGAATTTGTAATGTCATTACTGTTTTAAAAAAAATAATACGGATTTTCTTTTAGGCCTTTTGATTGCATATTGTAGAAGATTCGATGTTCAGACTAGTTCTTCTTCTATATACTACATTTCATCCACAATTGGTAAAATTTGTTTCTTTTTATTGTATTGCATTATATTGTATGGAGAAAAAGCCAAAGGGCTAAAAGTAATAGTCTATTTCCCTCTTTTTATGACTTTTACATGAAGTGTTATAGATCATGTGCATAATCCTAAGCAAAATCTATAAAATAGTATTTAAATATTAAATTGTGAAAGCAGATGTCAGGCAGTGGGAGTAACTCAGTTGGTGGAGTGACTGCCCAGCATGCATAGTTCCTTAGGCGTGCCCC